>JAUJYV010000158.1:0-83598 GCA_033995625.1 Ophyiulus pilosus
TCTGGAGTGTTTGTATGTTTTTTGTTGCATGTTTAATGTTCAATGTTCAATGTTCAAGTGTAGTGGAGACGCGGCATAAGACTGACATTTTACGAAAATTCCCTGTAAGCCGTTACACAGCCGAGTAAGCCGGGGCACTTCCGTTACACACCGCTGCTGAGCTAACCCCCCTTTCCCAATACCTAAAACAAATACATAGTCCTACATCACAAATGTGAAAGTGTTGCAATATCTATGCCATAGTTGATCGTATGTCGTTCATCAATTGATAACACTCTAAATAGAAGAAAACTTCTCGTTTAATTTACTGCCGTAACTTAAGTAGTTTCTGATCATCTGTCTTTGGTGACAGCGTTTGCAATTTTTTCGCATAGGTGAAACACGCCCAACTTTGTTTCCTTTCTCGTTGAACTGGATGAGCATATCCACGGTATACATATCACTTAGGAACATAGTACGATATTTATTTCTATATCAATCAGATGGAAATAGAAGAAACGAGACTGCCAGCTGTCACGCTGAATGTGTTCTAATAAAAATCTGGGTGGAGAATAATTCAACGCCTTGAGTGTGAATGACTGCCATTGAGTTAATGTTATGGAACTGGGCCATAAGCATGTTTGCATACATAAGATTTACCCGCGAGAGGGACTACATTAAGCTGCATTTTCTTCTAAGTATTCACGATGTGTACACAAAAACCCTGGTGGTGTTACAAGAAATATATACAGTAAAGATTTCCATCCATATATCGGCAGAAATCCAATGGCATGTATTCCAGCCATTTCTTAATTTTGAGAAAAGTTTTTTTTTAAAATTTGTTATGAGATGTGCTTTGTTTTCAATCATTTAAATTCTTTAGCTAATAACTAAGAAAACTAACTTATTTCTGCTAAATGAAGAAGTATGTTAGTAGAGAAGGCTATTGTTAATATTGTTGAAATATTTAGAGATGTCGTAACTAAAATCTGAGTCTGAAGTGAAGGTATGACATATATCCCACAAAGTAGTGACGTCATTCTTTTCTGCATCATGTATAATAACGTCATCGAGTTGCCCGTGATACAGCTACAGTGTATGTTGAATTTTCGAGCGGGAGAAGCACCAATTTGTCGTTGATGGATTTTGTTTCTCAACGTTTCCAACAAGCTTCTGAACTGATCACATTTGATGGATATGGGAGAAGACATCAATGACGCTTACTTGATTACTTTTGGAGTGTTGTTGCAATTGGTTTTGTTTAGTCTTTCGCTCTGCATACCAAAATTCATTAACTCTGATGAAATGGTGTTTCAAGGTTGGATGGATCCAGGGAGATAACTTTACTGGAACAACATAATCCATCACAGAATGTGGCGACATAAATCCACGCCACTCCTCATTACTCCAGCAAATTACTCCTTCAAATGCAGGCTTGTAATTCTAAAATGGGCCAGACAAAAAGTATACCTCAACTCTTCAAGGATGTGGGACCAATATAAAAAATTTAAAGCGTAATATATTTATGACGTCATTTTGGAAAGGAATTGGTTATCTTATATTGGTCTCCATCCGCTCCTCCAACCAAATCATTCTGCACCATTTGAAATAGAGCGACGAAATGTTAAATAAAATGTCACCCTCTGAGTTCTGCATGAGAAAATTCATTGGGTAATTTTTTTTTGGTTCGTTTTTATTGAAATATTATTACACTGGAAATGACTGAAATTGTGGCAAGCATAAATATTGGTTCGCTACAATGTTTTTTTTCTCTGTTCGGTGACGTTTATTTTATTTTGCTCGAAACATTACGTTTTATGCACATTAGCATTGGCAATTTCATGACTAAATGGTAACCTTTTCGTTGTTAGTATTCAGTTAATAGTCTGATTTTTTCAAACAACTACATGTATGTACACAATGAACTTATGCAATAGTACAAAAGATTTGAATTGACATTGTCCACGAATTCATATTATTTCGTTCAACATTTACATATGGAAAGAGCTGTAAACTTTCCCCTTTTAAATTAATGACAAAAAAAATATTTACAGATGAATACACTTGTGTGCATTTCTATATAATGCATTAAAAGTTGTTCAGCTGCCTAGTTTTGTCCCTAACGTTTCAGGCTGTCGAATCAAATGTAGACACTATAAAGTTGAATAAACATTAACGGCATAAAAAAATTCAATTTATTAACTATTCAAATAGTGCCTAATTAATTTTTCTATGGATAGCAACTTCATTGTAGCTCTTTTCACAATGATAATAAGAATAGAAACGAACATGACTAAAGTTGAAAGGTTCATGCAGGGTAAAATTCATGGACGGCCATCTTGAATTGGGCAGAAATAAAAGTCAAAGTTGCCAATTCTGATAAATCTGAATTGAATTTATTTCTTGTTTTTTGTGTTGTGTAATCACACATTTCGATAATCAAACTTTGCTGGTTGGTAATTTATTAAAATCAGTTTATTTATTTTTTATTGCATAATGTGATTACACCACCATGTACTGTAACTCTACAATACACATTTAAGTGATGTGTCTTCATGTTTATGGTGGCATCTTTCTCAAACATCGGACAACAAACAACTTCATGTATTGCATAATTCAGCCTTTCAATTTTTGCATATACGTACATGTATGCACCGTCACCGTATTTGAAAATGCAATATATCTTAATTTGGTGCGCACATCTTTTCATTTACTTCATCTAATTTTGAAAGTAAATTGGTATACATGTTGAAGAAAATATTATCCCATAATAGTGAATTAATTAGCATAATGCTTCAATATATCTACATAATCTCTAATCGGTGTGTTATGGATACAGGCTAAAGCACGATGAACTAGAATATAATGCTACATGAAAGCAGTATTGATTTATTTTAATTAAGTCAATAAAAGCTGGATGCGCAAGATGATATTTTGACTGAAATTTGTAAAAATATCAACGAAGCAGCAATTTCTATAGGCATTGCAGCCTGATGATTTAAAGTTTATCAAAGTAATAAAAAAATACTCATAACATCATACGTGGATTTAATGAAGCTCAATCTTTGCTGCTCCTTTTAGATGAGCTATTATTTTGATATCATGAGATGCAATGAGAAGATTGATCAAATATCAAATATCAAAAATGCAATTTAAAAAGAACGGTGTTTATACGAGCATAGCGATTATAAATTCAAAAACATGCTTATAAATTAAAGGGACTATTTCTGACATTATGAATACCAGATTTCAGATACCATCATTCGCTTTGAATTAAGACACCTTATTTCTATTTAAATTAAAGTTCAATAAATACATGAAAGAATATACATGTTTTGAAGCTACAATTTTCTTATGTTAATTGCTTTTTCTAGTGCATAGATTTAATCTTAAATGCAATAAACCTTAGTCTCAAAACTCAAATATTGCATCTTATGAAGTTTCAAAATTTATATAATACGTATTATTGACGATATATTGACAAATCCTCAGCATCCTAAACATACGTATGTTAAAATACAAAAATTATAAGTGCACATGTATGGACATAACATCAAGTGAACTCGTATTTGGAGTTATATGCAGTAGAACCTGTCTAAACGCATACTCTTGGGACCGGAGGAAAATATGCATTTAGATAGGTTCTACTGTATGACAATTGCATATATTACCATTTATGGACAAGCATGCATGGATAGAGTATTTATAATATACATGTCCATATATGGCATTTCCCATACAAGTCTTAATAAATGTATAGCACATGGGTGTTTTATGTCGATATATGAACGAAAGCGTGCATGGCATTAGAATTTTTCACAAAGTATGTGTATATTGAAAAACAAAAATATTTGAAGTGCCGATATACATATGGACATGAAGTAGAATGAACAGAAAGTAGAAAGTGCCCACACTAAGAATGTGTTCCTGCAAAAGTCATCAATGTTCACTATTGCAAAGCGTTGAATAACGATGTTCATTTAAATCCGTCAAATCATATCTAGAAGATGAATTTCGCTAGTGTTGCTGATTATGCCTTTTCCATCTCATTATCGATTCACTGCATGCTTTCATTTTGGCAACTTAGTCGTTCACATTTGAAATCCGATAATTATTTCTACAAATGTTTCGGTTGGAATATTTCGATGCCATTGTTATTCGACAAGAGACCAACTCCAAATCCGTGAATGTCGGCAATTTTCTTTTGGTCACGTTTATTTTTTGGTAAGACATCTGCATTCAGCTACAGCTGCAGGGTGTCCACGATACAAATCCTCCACCCCCAAATGGTAAAATAGCATTTGGGCTCCAAGTATCAATATCACCGATGACTTTGATTCGATTCAATTGTGACAGTGGTGTCACGTACCCACGCAAATGGAACCTTCCATATGTATATCCTTTCTCCTTGTTGTTATACTTCGATGGATGTACATTTTATGCACGACTTTGCCGTAAGATCACATGCTAAATCCCAATCATCTTGATTCTGGAAACACGAGGCAAGTGAACATCGCCTAGCGAAGTGGGCTTTGATCTTTAAAGCCACGGCAAATGGAAAATCGGTCCCGTACGGAAACTTAAATTAAGACCCTCTTTGCTCCGTTCGAGCCGTTGAAAGCATTCTTGATACATACGTACAATCAGGAAGAAAAGGAAAAAATGAAACTAGTGGAGAATTTGCAGACATGACATTGCACAAGAGCCTGCAGGGCGTTTATGGAAATGCATTTGGGTGATGTGTTTGCATCTCAACAAACTGCTCAAGAGCTCTTGCACCAAACCACCAGTTGAAGAGTTTTCGATATTCCTTTCATCCAATATGGGTTAAGTAGGCTAAACAAATCGCAGGACCTAAAATCTAACATTACAGTGATGATGGAATCCTATTCGCAACATAGTTTCACCTAAATGACTTTCTTTACTGAGAGCAAGAGGCAACTTTCTTTCATAAATTGTGTTGCATTTCTTGAGGTACCTTGAGGTTGGAAAACGATACAGTATATGTCACTTATATGGGAAATGGCATTTATGAACATACATTATACTATACCCATATATGATATGCTTGTCCATAAATGAACATATACGGACGTATCATTTATTGGACATAGTATATTTTTCTATATGACATACGTACATGTCCAAAAATGCTCACAATGTATTCTCATCTATGGCATACATGCCCATAAATGGTCTTATAATGTATACTCATCTATGGCATAATATCCATCCATTTGTGCATATATCATTTTGTATTCCATTATAACATTTAATGTATATGCTTGTACTATATTAATACTTTGTGGACACATTTTTCATACGTACATGGCCTTGTATAATTTTCCCACTTGGGTAAGCACTTATGTGCTCTTCGGATATTGCTACCAACCATGCTTGGTTGGGATATGACATACAACGGTTGGGTTTTCAGATGCTGAACATGTTTTAGCAATATGCCGCGCATTTACGACATTAGCATGCAGTCGAATCAGACAAAATTTTCCCTTGACTGTATAAACGTTCTAAAATGGTAATTCGCCAAGCAATTATGGATAGTGGTCATTCGGATCTGGACAATCAGCACAGTAAAATATAACTGGCTCACAAGAAGGGGAGCATGGTCTCTGTTGCATTTGATAATTGTTGCCTTTATATTATGTATGTTATACCGATTTTTTTTGGAATCATAACGTGTTCGGACTAACAAAATTGATTACGTTGTCTCCATCCACTTATCAAGAGTTGGATCACCGGTCACAAACCGTATACGTGCTATGAGAACATCATCGACATTTCACCACATTACCGTGTATGTCCAAATTTCACGTTACATATATCAGCAGCCATATTCTTACAATTGAGTCCATAATAGTGACCAACTTCAGTTGAAAGTATATTAAGTTCAACATGTCTTATCAGGGCTCCTTCAGCTGGAAAACCCGGAATTGGATAGATATGGAATAGTCAGGAAAAGGTTTTTTTCAACCAAAAAACCGATTATAATTACTTGTGATTTTTAATTCAGATATAACGTGTTCTAAACAAGTTGTTAGACATGTAATAATTTCGAATTTTAAATTGTCAGGAAGGTGAGGGAAAATTGTTTTAAAAACTGAAAAAGTCAGGGAGATTAAAATTTTCATTTCTCGGAAAACTCCGTATAAATAATATTTTAGTACGAGTTTCACGAGAATATGTAACCTGGAACTGACATTCATGGGATTGACATTGCATTTGGATTCGATAAATATTAAAAACGTTGGATACACTTTGTAAAATTTTTGATTTTACCCATCTTAAAAGCTTTAGGAAATGAAATGGAAAATGAACCAAGTAGATAAGGGAAATTGGAGTCTCGTGAATAGGAGTAGGGAAAAGAAATTTATAAGAAACTAGCGATCAAGCTTGACTGAAATGTAAGGATACCCAGACAATCAATTTCTTATTTTTTTCTGACATTCTTTACGGGGCCACCTTAAGGAGAAAAATGGAAAAGCATCTACGTCTCATACTTCACGACACAAAAAAACCACAAAAAACCCCACTCTTTTACGTTCTTTCCAAATAAATCTTCAAACAGTTCATAGCATTGTCAGGACATTTTCGCATAGTCACCATACCGAGAAAATGTGTGGGAGCTATATACCAACCCAACCCTCATCACAGTGATGATTCGTAATGTTTTATGTACACACAGAATGGGGTACAACTTATTCATTAAATCATTGTTATATATAAAGAAACATTCGACTAATATCATTATGAGGAGCAACTTGTTTTCCATAGACGTTAATATTTAATTTCACATGGATATGTAATTTATTCCGTGCTTTTTCACAGTATAGGTCGTGCAGGTTTGCATTTAATTGGGTTTACATGAGTTAATTAGAAGCATTTAATATGGTTAGGCCTGCTCTGTAATTTACCAGCAGTATATCAATAGTAATTAGCTTGAAATGTACAGAGCAACACGCTGATGTACAACGTCGCATTTAGGTCGACATTTCCTTTGCCATATCTCTCAATAGCAAGCGAATTGGTACATCAGTGAACGTAATACATTATTTATAATGAAAACGTGATTAGCATAAAAGCCTGCTCTTGCTTTGATTTGAAAATCTCATTTCGGATGCAGGGTTTAGATTACAATGTATAATATATTGGCTGAGAACGAATACGTAAGATGAAATATTTTGCACGGTGTGTTTTATTTTCTTCTCTTTTTTTTCTTCTGAATATGTATTCAGGTGCATTTGCATTTGTCGAATTTTGCATAAATAGACACGAGAGGGTTGATGTCATACCAGTTTGGTGCACGACACACGAAAACGCTTATATTGTGGTTCACCTGTATGTATACAGTGCCATATGGACCTATACACACACACACTTCACCATGCAGCAATACAGTTTCTAACATTATTTGCATTTACAGTCTTATAAATAGGAATTTTACGTACGTGAATGCATTAAATAGTACGCAGCATGTACTGTCTATGCCTCTGCATTGCCTCATAATTTGAGTGTTAATTTCATTTATATAACCACCTTGTTTTGCTGTACATTCCACGTGATCTGCATGATGAATTTTAAAAAGGTATGTGCAGCACTACGACAACACAGAACAACTGCCTAAACTGCATTAAGACTAACCTAATGTTATCTAACCATATATATAGGTGTTAGAAATTTCCTTTCTACATATATACTGCATTGCAGCATACATGTATTTTTAGACATGCTCCCGTAAAAAAAAAAGTTAAAATTAAATTTTTCTATTAGATGCTAGAAAAAGCTCAGCAGAACGTGTTGCAACTTGCAAGTCGTGGATATGCTCCACGTTTTTCAGCGCCATCTGCTGAGCAATGTGTCGTTAGCGTAGTAAAATTGCAATCTGGGAACCATGTCAGCATGACGCTTATTATGTATTAGGGTGGGTTTTACGTTCACAATGATAGTAATCGTGCATGTTAACAACAATTATGTGTAAATTTCCTTTCATCTCCATCTCAACGTGTTAAGCAAAGATCATGAAAATTTATTTAAATTTCCTACCTGCTTCCGCATAACATTTCCAATAAGAATTTGCAGACACAGTGAGCGTGTGCTTTGTCTTCGTTTCCACAGGCATTTTTTTTCCTGCAGATCTTATCTCATTTCTCATTTTATATGAAATTAGATTCCTTTTGAAGTTGGAGTTCATTCAATTCCCGATTATGCATGATTAGCCACTTCTGTAAAGGATGGAAATAACATTTTATGATTTATCATTTGAAATAGGCAGATCAGCATAGAAAGTACTTGTGAATTTGCATTAGTTCACTGGCTCAACGCAGTATAATCTATACATAATTATGTTTGAATTCTTGCATGAGTGGATTTGATTTCTGATGAAACTTTTAGATTGCAATCATCATATATAGTACTTAATTAAAACTTTGCATTTAAAATTTACTGTCCATACAACGTTGCTTCGTGTAGTAAATGAAATTATGCAGCAATTGAGAGGAAAACATTATTAGTCATTTTATTGCACTTGTTTTTTTGTGATACAGGCATGACATTTTGATTTATTGCCTTGAAATGGTATTTCTTTAATTTAGTATATTTTCTTACAATTGAGATTGATGAAAGATACTGGTACGACACCGGCATTTAAAAATGCAACATTTTCAACCGCTGCCAAAAATGCCAACAGGCTTAGTTTCAGAATTTTGTCTTGGAATAAAAATGTGGTTTACATGCATCTCTACATTTTTCCCCAGACAAAATATTCGTGTGTGAAAACTACCAGCATATATTTAGGCTTCTAACCATTAAAGCTGCCAGAAGTGGGCGAACTATGAAATACATCCGCATAATTTACCAAGAACTTGGGAGAATAAATCTTACGTTCTTAAAAAACAATAATGCAGTCTAGTATATATTTCATAAACAAGATTCCAGCATCTAGCTGCTAACATAAGTGAATGACTTCTTGGCATGTGCCACAACACATTTTAGTATATGTTGAAATTGTAAAATATTTTGTATCATCTGCATATATAGTATTCACATTCTTTAACAGTCAAAGTTAGCACCAAGACCCAACTGCCAAAAACGTGGTTGTTGATAACATTATGAAACGCCATGATTTATTTATTTTTCTTTTAATATGAATACATACATGAATAATGTCTCCATAGTTGAAATTTCCAAAATACAGTATACAAACTATTGCTTAGGCACTACGTTGCCAAAATGTTTCCATAACATTCCATTAGCATGCTGTATCCATCAGAATATGTGATGGCGAGGAAAACATCGCCTTACTTTATTAATACTTTTCAAATTCCGTGAAGATTTATACCAATTTAAGTGGCATTTAATAGTAGAACGTGCAGATGCATTTCGTCCAAAAGTAAACGGGGATCAGAAAGATTGGATCCCATAGGGAGCAAATAGTGATTTCCAGAAATTATTGCCATGGACAACTGGGGATAAAGGTGATTTTCTAAGGATTTTGATGTATACCACATTCCCATTCTCAGCTCTCACATGCTGAAGCATCCAATAGGTAGAGCCACCAATAGGCCTTATTCCCAACCCACAGTAAACCAGATAAGATCGGATGGTGAATGGCAATGATGATAGTGATGGACGCAGAGTTGTTAAAGAAAAAATGGGATATATAATACCATGGGAAATGAATTGGCTCATCAATTCTTAAGTGCTGCCGAAACAAACTTCACAAAATGAAGAGTTACTCTTTGGCTGACCATACTGATTAGGCTGGGCGAGACTCGTTTTTGGGAAGAGAAATCGATCTTAAGTGGATAAAACATACTTCGTTGGTGAGAAGTGCATTTCTTGTCCTGATGCTCAATTTCATCGGTTTCTTGCTGCTGTGGCGAGCTACCATTTGTTTGCCAAGGGCCACTTTAGAAGTGAAAAACCCTACATTCAACACAAGTGTCTGCTGGGTTGTTGTTAATAAAAACAGCAATTTTCTAAGCAAATGTTATTTGTACTTAAAAACACAAAAAAGTTTGTAGTAAAAGAAATATGTCCTTAAAATGAACCATTGAAAACTTAATTAGTAGAAAACTTTTGTTTGTATTTTTTGGAGGGAAGTAAGATCAGTTATAAGAGTGAAAATAAAATCGAGAACTTGTGGTATTCCATTTGAAATCGTATACTTTTTCTTTTTTGTTGTTTTTTGAAAATAGTTTCAAGGAAACAGTTTATAGAACGGAGTCTTTCTTAAGGCATGTGGCGAACGCGAAGCATATTTTGCTTCTAAACTTCACCAAAGCACACTTAAAAATAATTCAAATGTTTTGAAAATAGCTAGGGCATCAATACATGCCAAATATCTGCACAGCAGGACACTTGCTGAGCAACGAACACCACAACTCTTAGCAGGTCAGGTTACTTTGATGGTATCGTGAGTGCAGATCAGAAGAAATACTGGATACTTAACTGTTTGGAAACCTTTTTGAAATGGAAGTCGTTGATTTTGACACTTGCGAAATACGGTATAAGTCACGATTAATAATGAAGCATGCCATCAGTGGCCATTTGGTCAGCATCAAAATGCTGCTGGGCACCGAGTTCTTTCAGACTCGGTGGCACTTGTTTGAACTCGGTAAGAGGAGCAAAAGAGTTTCAAATTACATAAGACTCCTCAGTCTCAGACTTTGGACTAGTTAATGAGCAGTGGCACAAGCTTTTACTTCACTGTTAAAATGCCCCCAATATGTGAGGCTAAGTTTGTGACAACCTTAAGAAACATTCTTACAAGTATATTAGAGGTAAGAAAACAGCAAAATCGCAGAATCTCATTTCAAATAGTCATCTGAGCATTGACATTGGCGTACGAAGTGGAGCAAACGTTTTCATCTTTGCAGGCCATTATGTTGCATTGCCACTATACAAAAGTACAAGTTAGTTACTCCATCTGTAATCTGTATCGAAACCATCGTTGTGAAATTTCTGTGATTTTTAGAGTAATTATGTTTGTGGCAAGTCCACCTCAAATTCGAATCTCAACAGTCGCGTTGATGGAATGGGGCACAGAGGGAAATAAAACAGTTCCCTGGTTTAATGATGATGACATCTGAAATTCGGTTTACTTCGCTAGGTACCCAAAAGCTCAAAAGCCCCTTATTGGAGGAGAGAGAGAGAAAAAAATCATCAATAAGCAATAATGGGTAGATGTTGTTAGTGACACACAGGAATTCAGTTTAAAGCCATGGACTTTGAATTCAATAAACCCCAATCGATTTTGATGGCAGCGAAACACAAGCAATGGCATTCTGTTGGCAAAAGTTTACATCCTCGAATCACAACGGGAAGCAGTTATTCGGTTCCCATCGTCGACCTTTTTCGTTTCTTCCTACATTCCTTCATCCGATCGACTCGGAATTTTATGCCATTTCTGCCCATAAACTTCATAGTGAGCCTAAATAATGTATCCGTTGTCCGTCCTATTACTTGTGACCAATAGTTTGGGTGTCCAAACTGCTCCTCTGGGAATCCACGTCTCCATCCCTTATTCTTCGGACCCATTAAATTGAAGGGACTGAAAATCGTAGTTTTCTTAGCATTTCCTCGACTTTCCCCAATCCCAAAATTATATGTGCGATCACACTTGACAGAATTAAATCTTTTCGCATCCTGTGTGGATCAACTTACCAACATGGCACTACCTAGAATTAATAGCATGCTTAGCCATGAAATACTTAAGCTATATATATATGACATCGCAAATGTGAATGGAGTTTAGACGTTTATCCGATCGAATGGGGACAGGATTGAATTATGACATCGTATTGCATTTATCAATTCATGCTGAAAAAAAATATATTTCATAAACTTGGAATTTTCATCAACTAATCACTACAAATAAGAATGCCGGGTTAACTTAGGCACGTACATACATATGTATGTTTTACTGTTTTCATTCGGAGGGCCTCAAATTTGGTTAATTTGGCATAGGGGATGCATACATTTTAACTAACCCCTTCTGCTCTGGCCTGCAGATGCCATATATCTGGTTAAAAGACAAATTCATAGGGAATAGTAATCTAATCTAAAATGTATTATTTGACATTTCATTTAGCGGTTAGTTAACAAAAATGTGCAGCATGTACGCACACAAAATTACAGAAAATAAATGAAAGTGACCTTTTTTTCATCGTCAGCTTTGAAGGTGTTTGAAAAAAAAACTGCCAATTGCTCAATGTTCTAAAAAAGCTATAAATTTCGTTAATCAGATTTCAAAACACCTCGCAGTATTTATAGTAAAATATCAAAGTACCGGAAAATTTGCGTTTTTTTAGTGATTGCATTGGTCAGTACAAAGACTGGACAATATGGTGTTGGGTTGATAAGACGAGGCATTGTTTTACTTCAGAGCCGTATCATGTTAGAAAATGTGATGCTGTGGTTCACTTGCCCATTTTATTGGTCGTTTAGTTAGAAAAAGCTAGGACCAGATCGTTGTTATATCGTCTTTTTCACACTGCCATTTTGGCGGACGGGAAGCCCCCCTCGCACATCTTATTAACGGCGTGATGGCATCATTGATTTTAGGGTTGGTTAGTGATGGGAGTGGCTGGCAAGACGGAAGACTTCTTGAAGCATCACAATTTTGTGGCCTGTGAGAATTTTCAACGCGGATGAGTTGGATAAATGAAATGGATATTGGGAGGCATCTTGATGGAGAAGTGCAATCTTGGCACAAAGGGAGTTGCAGCACCCCCAGAAAAAAAAAGATAATTTGTACTTAGTGCTTCAGTAAAATATGAAGAGGGGTGTAGCGAGTATAAGCCGAAATGTGCTGACTGTGAAGATTGATATGGAACGAGAAGCGTGAGCTGGTGGAACTAGAGTGTGAATAATCACACGTGTGGAACGAATAATTGACAATAAACTGGAATTTAGATGCTATTTATGGACTGGCACCCAGGGGTTTGACTTGGCAGACCAACTCGTTCTATTAAAACATTAAATAGTTCTCATCCAGTGAAGCCACACGTAAAGTATGGCAATAAAATTTAATTTACTCGTGTACATGAGTAAATCGTGTTTCTATGGTGTGACTAAGCAACAGTTTTTTAAAATTTAGTCAATTTAAAAGATTTGATTTTACATGGTTGTATAGCGAACATTTACAGTGCTAACTCTTACAAATTTCCAACCAATTTATTGCACAAAAACACCTTATGATAGGACAGTAATTGCCCAAAGTAAAATTCAGAGAAATTTTCTGATTTATATCAGATATATGTAAGATTGTGTACAGATCGTAACATTAAAAATTGAGAGCATATGGAATTAAACTACGTCTTCAATTATATACATGACTATGTATCTCAAAATTAGGGATGATTTAAAAGCGTTTTGGAGGCAACAGCTGTGAGAGGAATTTAAATTAACATATTTCTAAAGCTTTCTGAGGAATGACGATTGAATATACGATTAAGACGATGTCCAATTAGTTTAATTTCTCTTAAATATATCCCTAGGTGAGTACACAAAGGGTTGGAAATTGTGGGTCTGTTAATTAAATTACAACAATGGACAAACGATAACTAATCGAAAGTGCACGTAAGCTTATTTAAATGCGTAATATGCCATTGAATGATGGGTCACCGATTGTAATTAAATACACGTTATAATAATATTAGATAAGCTACACAACATTACCCTGGAGTGTCAATTAAACCATTTAATTATAACTCGCCGAGGAGCAATTTCATGTTGGATCACGATAGGGGAAAAGGAATATAAGCTCGATTTAAGACGCACTTAATTTCCTTATAATTATACATGTATGTATGCCTTTCCGGGCACTTTGCAAATATATGCATGCAATGATTTTGCTGCAACCATTAAGTAAGACCCCCTACGGTGTTTACCTTAAACAATTATTCACGTTACGTGACAGGCGTAATACCCAGGGGTGATAGGGAAAGGCTAATATTTCATGTAGTTCATGGTAGAACAAAAGGTAGAACGTCACTACGGCAAGGATATGCCGCAGGTTATGCAGCTCCTCTCTCATGCATAATTAAAGCCCTTTGGATATGGCCAACGTACAAGCACTGCAGCAAAATTTAAACCTTATCCAAGCAATTACGACAGAATCTTCAATGTTGGCCATTCGTGCAGCTCGCTCGTACGACATTTCCTTTGCCAAGAAATTTTCTTAGGTTTCATCCAACAGTTGCCATGGTTATTTTATACGCAAACCGCGATGTTTGCACTTATTACCCACACTTTTAAACAGAAACTTTCATAAGAGAAAGTCTAGCAAAATACTCCATTTTCAGCACTTCTATAGTACAACCACTATATGTTGATCTTCAATTGTTTTCTTGTTGTTCTGAACATCTTAAAGTTGCCGGGTTTTGACATTCCAACATCAATCATATCTTTGTCATCACCAAGTGATTGTTTTTCCACAAATCTAAAGAAGCAATTTCTACAATCAAGATTTTAAAGCTATATTGTGTTTAGAGCTATTGTATTAAAATCTTGGTTTTTGGATAATATATTTTTGGACCCATAAGATAAGACTATGCTAATCACATAAGGTCGTATCATTCCTTTGGCATACTAGATCGTCCAGTATTACCAAAACTGTCTTATTGCATAAGTGTATTTCATGTGATAGTGCACTATCATTCAAACTTCGAGAAGTAAACAGTTATTACAAATCCACTTCGATGCACAAGTATTACACGATGTTTCTCAACATTTGATAAAATTTATTTTGGAAAACATTTTCTGTCATATATAGTATTGCTGATGATTTAGTTTCAACATGCTTCATTGATTCAAGTTTCTTGCTCAGCACAGGGAAGATGTTGCCAACCCGTCGACTCTGCTCTGTTTTTCAACGTTCATGACAATGTAAAATAGCATTCGCTTGTAAAAACAATGACATCTACATGAATTGTGTCAGAAGCGAGTACAAAAAATGAACGTCTTTGTACAAACGTTAAATATTCATTCCTTAGGGTGCCGTTATCTTTAATGGAAAATTATGCGTGTAGAAAACATACACACGACGACGATGTTCATCCCTTTAGGGTTGACAAAAACTTGACGAAGACTTTTTAACATAATGGAATCAAATGACAATTACCTCCTGGATGGGCTTGCTGTGTACAAGACATTTTGTTTGCGCAAAATCACGGATCTATGCAAAAGCATAATGCATCTCTAATGACATTGTTTGGATCAAGTTCAAGAGTTCAGAAGATCCTATTTGATCCCACATGCACAAACCTTAATTGGGAATTCGAATGATATCATTATTAAATCTCGAATTTTAGTATAACGACTATCATATGATGAATAGAAATTTAGCATTTCACAAATACAAATCAAATATATTAAAGCTGGAGTTATGTTTTTTTTTTTTTTTTTGGCGTTTATAGTAATTTATACGCAAAAAGTTTCGTATATTAATTTTAGATTGCTAAACATAAAAAATAATTTTTAATGGAAGTGTTTATAAGCTTATACTGTATTAATATGCTTCAAGCATAGTTTCATTAATACTACATTGAAATCGCAATGGTTGTGAAACTTGTGTCGAAAAAACCCCTAGTGAACATTATTTATTTCGTTAGAGTTATTAGACCATTTGCATCTAGAAATTGAACTTCACAATGTTTGCTGTCAGACACAATATATTTTAAGCTTTTTCAAGTGTCTAGTCTCCCTAGGTTTTATTCTCCACCAGTCATTATTCATGATGATAAAAAATGTATTTTGTAAAGACCAAGATAAAAGTGTGCAAACTGTATATTACATCAGGAGGTGATTGTACAACTTGAGCCAAAATACTATTTAACCGCCTTTCCCTTTCATTAGAAAACAAACGCTACGTCTTTATCAAATCCAAATCCCAAAAAAATAGGAGCGTGAGCTCTGTAAATTTAATGGAGATTTAATTTCAACTTTATTATGGTAATTGTCAAAAGTTACAAGATGAAGACGATGGCATTAGAAGTACTATAATTGGCTTGTGTCGTTATCAGAAACGCCCTCTGGCCCAAACAAGAAAGATTTCTATACCACTCGTATCAAATGCAAAAAAAAGTCTTAGTACTATATTATATTTTCTATAGCTTTTATTTCTCCCTCGACGAATGGATCTAGGTACAATTAAAATGAAAAAAACATATCCAGCTCTAGTCATTCATTTTATAACTCAATGTTTGCTAGCTGTTAAGTAGGCCAAACATTTGTGAGTTTTTACTGTGCATCCATTCAGCCATTTCTAAAAGCATCACATTTGAATTTTAATTCAGGTTCTCACAGCAATAACCAACATATCTCGAAATACGTATATGATAGAGCAATAAAAAAGCATTTTGGAACGGTTAATGATATTTAATTAATTTGCAGCTATCATAGTTTACCATATTATATTTTTATACGCAGTATTTTTTAGTCCTATTATTTTATTTCCTTGTAGAATTGAAAATTAAAATACCTGCATGTATATTATTCTTTTTCCTTTCTCGCATGATGTAGTTTGTGAATCGTGCCATTTATAAACAATTCATTGCAGTATTGTGTAAAAATTTATCATTTTGACATTGTAAAATATTGTATATACCAATCCTTTACCCTGCTTTAAGTTATGTATACGCGCTCCTCGAGTTAATTAGAAAAATAATCCTGCAAACAATAGACATTTATCGTGCAAATTAATTTATGGTCAAACTGCAAAAAAAAAAAAGAAAAAACCTTTATTTCTCACAGCAAGTTTCGGCACACAAAAACCTGAACATGTTTTCAAAATTGATCGCCTATCTTTCTTGTTCTACTTCACTTGTTTGTTCGTTATAAATTCGCAACTCAATCACGCAAACAACATCATGGAAATTTTCACCCTCGGCAGTTTTTCACTTAAAGTGTACATAAAGTTCTTACTTTGGTATAAAGACATGCAGAACATATTTGCGTAAGGTATACAAAGAAAAGTGTTTAGATTAATTTATGAATTTAAATTTTGTTACTTTCTAGGGAGGAGAACGTTCGGTGTTGGAATATCACAATGTAACGCTACAAAGGGTCCCAGGGTATGGTTTCGGCATCGCTGTCAGTGGTGGAAGAGACAGTCCACACTTCAGCAATGGAGATGCCTCCATCGCCATTTCGGATGTCCTCAAAGCTGGTCCGGCTGAGGGAAAACTCCAGTAAGTTTCAAAACCTTGTTTTTCTTCTTTTTATATTTTGTTATCAAGTACATTTCGTGAAACAAGTTTCCAGCTAACATTTGCATATTCATGAAACCAAACTTGTTGGATGCTTAAAACTCCACCTGCATGAAAACAGGAGTATATTCCCAACCTGTTTTTTGTATCCTCGAGGCACTTCTAAAACAATGGACCACCAATATCTGTGCGAACAATGATGCTCCAATAATTCCAGTCTGTTTGGATTTAAACTTTGTACGAAAAATCAACTAAGCATCGACGTTAGTCTACTAAACCATAGTTTTTCAGTCAATCTATTTTACTCGAATTGCATACCTGATTAATGCAAAACGAGGTCAATGAGTATTTAACCCATAGGTCTAAAATCTAGACCATGGAACGTGAAATACATTGAATGTCAGAAATGTGAATCTACTAACAGAACTATCAGTTTACAAATCAGTTTGCCATGTTTTCCACAAAGAGCATGGGCTCATTCAATCATTCCTGCTATTCGTCCAATGAAACGTGATTGCAGATTGAATATTAAGTATCCAGTATAATAGACCAGGTAATTTAATGAAATATGCAAAGTAGATCGAGTTAATTGCAAGAAGCTGGATATATTTCTTTCCACACATTACGAATTCCCAAGGTAAATTTCATAGAAAGCCATGAGCTCCTTCAGGCTTGCTATTTATAATCTATAAAAAATTAACAACTGCGTGGATTAAACTTACGATCAGCTATCGAATTAACAACTCTCTAAGAAATTGTAGCTATTAAGAGAGAGGAGACGTTTTGCAATTTAAATATAATGTATCCCAAAAAGTTATTAATCTCTATATAGTGTTCAGGCAACAGTTCCCTTACAGAATTCCAGCACCATAATATAAGAGTTCACATAATGCAAGTTTGAGGAAGATGGGAAGACAAGTTATGGGGTCATATCTTTGAATGTCAGGGATTTTTTTTAAAATTTTTTTAAAACTGGAAAAGTCAGGGACGTTGACAATTTAATTTGTGTGAATCCTGTACCTTTCACATGACTTTATCAAATATCTATGACAGACTAATATCATTTATGTCATGTCAAAACGATGATTACCATGACGGTTTCCAGGGATAATTATTTAAATTTAAAATTGAGTAATTTGAAATTATCTCAGTTGACTCAATTCCATGTCAAAATTAGCAGCAGTGGCACATGTGCAAATATTTGCAATATAATAACACAGATAACGGTAAATCTTGGCATTATGTAATGCGTATAAATAAACCTTGGGAGGCATGTTTTCTTGCATGCATAATGCGCCGACAACGAGTTTGGGTGTGGGCTGAATAATATCTGTGCCAATAACCCAATTTTACAAAAATTAGCCACAGAAACACGGCTAATGCAGGCACGCCTAAAGCCAAGTTTCATTGATGTCAGCATGGCTCACGGCATTTTGTCAACTGATTGAAACTGCGAAACCCATTAGTTTCAACCGTCAGTACGAGCATTTTTTATACATTCTGTATGGAAATGTTGCGTACATTCATCGTACAAGTTGTCGTTTGACAAAAAATGACAAGTTCAGGAGAGAGACCAAGGAAATCTGGCATCGCAACCTACGGGCAATTGGTCATCGTCAGACATGGAAGATGATTTGATTTGAGCCCAAATGTAAGCCTATCCCATTGGCAGTGTTGAGAAAAAAGTACCCAACTAAGCAAAAATAGCAATTTCCTTCCATTCCATCCAGGTGCATTTGACAAAAGTAATGGCCGGAATCTCTTTTCTTCGTAAGCGTTATGAGATATGGTGATTTCTTGAAGTGTCATAAACAGAGTTTAAATCCGGCGTTTTATATCTCGTGGGAAATAAAGCCAAAATGACACAAAATGCATTTACGCTCTTATTTGTGACACTGGACCTAGTTTTGCTCTGGTATCCAGCCAGAAACGTCTTATTTATTTCCATTTCGTTTTACGTTTTTCTTTTATTTTTCTGAAACCTTTAGGATCAATGACAGAGTTATCAGTGCCAACGGAATATCTTTGGAAAATGTGGATTATGCGACGGCGGTGCAAGTTTTGCGAGATAGTGGTCCCACTGTCAACCTTGTAAGCCATTTGCAATAATGTTATTTCTTATCGTAAACATGCTTGTGCACATAGACATCTGCGAGCCATGTTGCTTGCTTCCAGATTTTTCAAATGCATTAAACAGCTATGGATTAAGGGGCTCTTGAAAGAACATGTACATGTATAGTACTGGAACTCATGGATCCCAGATAGATTGCCATGATCAACGACAAATAAACGTTAATGTTTTATGCGTAATTGAGTAAACATGTCTTACTTTGCTTTAGGTCATTAAACGTCGTGTTGTGGTGCCTGGAAGTCTTTCTGAGCCCCAGACGCTCAAGGTTACCCTGACAAGAAACAAAAAGAAAGATGGTAAATAACAAATATTGCATTCTTAAGAAAATTCTGCTTTATGGCTGCTATTCAATTTTCATGAGTTTACCTCAAAAATAACAACCCTGAAGTTCTTGCAAGTCATTTTTTTTTCTCATATATTCCCGGGCAGAAAAAGTATATTTGGATATATATGTCACATTATGTTTCGTACTTAATGTTCTCTATATACATGTATGCCTAAAAACATTTTTGGTCAAATATGTAGTTTTATGACATCGTACATAAGAAAACATAGCTATATTTCTAAAAGTATGAATATGGCTCATACTATACAGTATATTTGAACTGTAACTGGAATTCCCCATATATTTATATGCAATTTTATCCAATATTATGTCTCGTACATAATATTCTCTATACCGGTATATGTTTAATAATATTTTTGGTCAAATATGGCGTTTTATGTCATCGTCCATATGGAATTTATATTTATATATGTATATTTGACTGATTTTTAAAATACTACAAATTAAGATTGGCATGTCTATGTATGAGAACCAATACACTATATATTTAATGAAGTACTTTACATTTAAGTGGCAATTCCATAAAAACAAATTTAAATGCTTTTTTTGTTTTTCTTTCAGATTTTGGTATTCTTTTAGGATGTCGAATTTATATAAAAGAAATTACAAATAAAAATTTGGTTGAAAAAGAAGTTGGAATTCAGGAAGGAGACGTTCTCACAAAGGTAATGTCCAATATGATAAACATTTATTCTGTAGAATAGAAATCAATTTGCCAGTTTATCAGTGTCGTCATTGAAAATGTAAAATTCAAAACAACAATTTTTCTTAGTTAGCTGCATTTATTAGAAACTGTAGTTTTGGAGTATTAAAATTGCTTGTTTGCATCTCCTTGTATAGAAAAGCTTAAAAAGTTGCAAGTAATGTTTCCGTTAATATGTAATGCAATTACCTAACATGTTCCCAGTTTGGAGCTCCATTGATCCATTGCATAATTTCTTACACACATCAATGACAGATGGTTGCCATCATATTGCAATATCGTTAAATATATTTAGGGGAAAAAATATGAATTGCAAACACCAAATTGTAGGCATGGGGAGGGAGGATTTCGTCATTTAATACCCCACAGATGTTTAGAAATATCCATTTCAAAATTTGCTCATTTCCCTCTTCATTTCCCCTCACTCCTCATAAAATGTATTTATGGTATTTGATAGAAGATGGAATCGATTGCGAACAAAAGTCTGCTACATTCATGTTTCAGAAATTCATTTACTTTTCTCTGCCAAGAAGGAATTTCATAATTCAAAGAAATCATTTTGATTGCTTTAGGGGAAATTGTTTCTTCAACGAAGTTAGAACAATACTTTCATTTCAAAATTATCTTTTCCGAACACTTTAGACACTATAAGGCTTCAAAGTAATGTAGACTTACCAAGCAGCATATATGTATGTACATTATTCGTTTCATGCAAAAAGAAGAAAAATTGTCCTAATGTTGCAACAAGGTTTTGATTATTGGCTTTTAGGAAATGTTAGGTAGAGCATGCACTACTAGAAAAATACTACCATTGGAAGGCACGAACATCGGTATATTGATGTTTCGTATGAAAAGAAATTTCTATTTAAATTTGTGAGAAAATACTAAGTGACGGCTAAAGCCTGGATTTTTTTTAAACTTCGCTTTTAGCCCGAAGTATGTATGTGCAATATAAATCGTAGCATACTGTACACCACAATATAATATCTCTCATTTTTTTTGTCTTTTATAAAATAATTAAAGTTAATTTTACCATTAGGTCTAGTCCAGTGTTTCCCAAACTAAAAGTTGAACTAATGGTTCCGCGAAAAAATAATAATAAAAAACATTAAACTAAACTCATAATTCAATGTGTAAAAAATAAGAGTTGTTGCCAAAAAAAAAAAAGTCTCACGTTCTCTTAACGTATTCGCGAAGACTGAACCAAAGTGAAACAATTCAACGAAATAAGTAAATTGTGTTAAAACATCCCCAGGGTAAAATTCCTAGATAGTTTTAATAGCAAAAATACCTTGCACGCCTAAATTTGCATAAATTTACATACAGATTTTCGAATCTTTAACTGATATTCTGCAATTTCTGTATCAAAGATGTACAAGAAAGTTATCAGTATAAAATAATATTTAACTATTTGGAAATAAATGTAGCTATTAAAAGACAATTGAAATGCTATTTCTGCAACATTGCAAAACGAGAAACATCAAATTGGGTGTATGCAAATTCCTGATAGCTAAAAATTTGAATTAAAAAGCTTGGGAATTTCCCATCATGCATGGTTTAATTAAAACAATGTCTAAGCAACAGTAAAATATTGATTTCGTAAGGCGCCTTATAGAAATTCGAATTGTGAAACAGTCTATACAATAACAAGAATCTTTTGAAATTATATTGCCGTTTCTTTGCACTAGATGTCGCGCATTATTAGGCAACTAACAAAAAGTACAGGATGCCTAAAGGTTTTTTATGTTTAAATGGTAAAGCATAATTTCAAGAAAATTTCACTTATACGTATATCTTTGCAAATACCATGATTAAATATCCACTTATCTTTGCAAATACCATGATTAAATATCCACTTTATATCAAATTCATGCATTTTTATAGTTTCCTATTTGTCGGTTTCATCTCAATGTTTTTTAATTAACTATTAAGTTGGTTTTCCCCCTCAAAATTGAGGTTCATTTCACTTTCCTCACAATATACTGCTTCCTTATTTCTACAAATGTAGCATTGGTGCATATATTTATATTATTCAAGTCACAAGGCACAATTCAAGACATATCCGTTTTTTAATACAGCATGGGAAAGTGCATTTTAGACGAGTACTCATAAAGCTAACATCATAAAGACGTCTATTCTTTTCCATTTTTTTTTCAAGAAATTTTCAAATCCTGGAGTTTTTTATGCTTGGATTCCCCATAAACAGGAGGAATGATGCTGTTTTCCTCTTTCACTACACTCATGATTGCGAATTCAGTGCTTTAATGTCCGAGCAAGGAAATTGAAAACTATGAAATGCGAGCTTAGCTGCCTTTGAGCGAAATGATCAAGTTTTGAATAAGGCATCTCGTAGAGAAAATACATTGTTTACAAGATATGCATCCTATACTGAAAAATCAAGAAATGTCAGGCAAATGACAAGCAATTTAATTGGACCCAGACAGAAAGGGAAACCCTAAAAGGCAAGAAATTGAAAACTAGCTCTAATAATAAAAAACATATTTAAGATAATTTTGTCTATGTACAAAGTTAGTTAGATATTAAGGTACCTATAAAATAAAAAAAATGTAATGGAAAATTTTACAGTAAGATTAATTAATAAACTTCCCTGGTGAACATTTTCAATTACGATTTTAATTTCTTGATATGGAACTGACTCCATTTTCTTCTTATATTTTAATCGTGTTTCAAGATCTGATAATAGTTTATAGTATATGAACTAACTGGTTTAGCCCCGTCTTAAAAAATCATTAAGATTTGAAGGGTAAGATGTATTGAATAATACAACACGCGATTTCGGGTTATTGGTCTCTTGCATAAATAATAATATTAAAAAACTAGCAAAACATTCGCTATCATAATTACTATACTATATCATGCGAACTTTTTATGTTGACTTTAAACACTACATGTATTAACTCAATCCCCATTTTAGATATAATAAAAAAAAACTCACTCTAATCTTAGATAATGTAATCACAATGTAATTATCATGAAGACTATTCTGTGTGAAATTTTAAAGGAAGATGACAGTAAACTTTGCACGCAAAATTCATTTAGATACCCTCTCAAGGAATGGTATCACACCATCCTTTTCTAGTATTTTTTAACAAACCTTCAAAGTTGTTTAAAAAGGAAAAATCAAGTACATTTGAATTTGTTAAGTTTTACACTGATAGTATTCTATAAATGGCATGAACATCAAATTTAAAGGAAACTGAATGTATACGCCATTTATTATTTAATAAACCGGATAAAAATCATAAAACATGTAGTCAGCTCCTAAAATGGATATATGGGACACAAATCAAAACATTGCAAATAATTTGGTATCACTATGTGACCACACGTGAAGCTTAAATGTGATATTCATGCTTTGGAGGAAAGATTTTTCAAAAGCAAAGCCAAGACCAACAAAAACAAAAAAAAATGTTGCTCTCCCCAGGGATATTTAGAGGGCTTTCCATTCCTAAGATTCTTTTAGCATTTTTATGAAAGCTTTATGAAAACATTCATTTTGTTGACGTTATTTAAAAGGTGAATAACATTTCTTTTTTTTATGAAACAAAATCACTTCCAGACTGGGGATGAATTTTTTTTTCCCCCTGAGCTCCGATATCTGTCCTTCTTTGCAAACCGAATCAATAAAATGTAGTCTCTCGTAGTTTCACTATATGCTAATAATATGCATGAAATGAAAGCGGACATGCTGAAGTTTACTGAAAGCCGAATATTTTTGAAAATAAACCCTGACATGAAGTCGAACATGACATGTTGTCATGGGCAACCCAAATGAAGTCATAGTAATGTACTGTATTAAAGTTCTCTTTCCAATAACAATGTAATTTTAGTTACTTTTGGTGCATTTGGACTACCTACATATTCAATGGAAATATAACGAAATTAAATGTGAAAGGTTTTCTGAAAACGTTCTAATAATATCAAAGAAATCTCGGTGCTTTCATTATTTTACGATTTTCACATCATGTACATTTAATTTAATAGATTGGGCTAACTGAGTTTGCGTTCTGAAATAAATGGCTAGGGTTCCTTACTCAACTTTATACACGGAATTCCTAATTTAATGTATTCTTAAGTACCGTACGTAAATGTCGTTACGTTTTGCACATAATCAAAATTACAATTCAAAATAAGTTAAATATCAAATTTAACAAATGTATATAAAATCGACTATCAAAATATTTTAATGTTTAAAGTGCCTTGAGGTTTGATGCCATTCTTGCGTATTTCATGCAATTGAATTATTTAAAATTCTCACTGTTGGAGGTCTGGGAATTTTTTTGTAAGTGAAACAATATGTAGCGATAGAAAAATGTAAGCCAAAAAATTGCTTTTCCCATGATAAGTTTCTTGAGGTTTTTATTAATATTATGTTGTCAACTTGTTATTGTTTGGAATGATTTAAGAAAGTTTGAACTACACCTTTATTTGAGCTGTCTACTCCCTGTAAAAGTCAGCTAATTGGTTGCTTCGTTGATGTTAATTAACCTCAGTTTTGACAAGGAGAGCTGTTATTTACACTCCCTCCAAAAGTGGAAATTTAATTATTTTATCCATGGGATCTTCAGAGACAATCTCATCAATCTCAGGATCTAATTTTACACTTCTGCGATGATCTCGAGTTTGTATATGGCGAGAATCCTTCTTCGTGCATTTCGTCAGCACCCTATGAATCAAATTCCTAGATGGCAGACCTCTGATTTCGGGCAACCCTTTAAAGTGGTCAGGGCACACTTACTGGAAACAAGGATTTAAACATTCTCAGCACTTAAGTTTTGAGGACAAAGGCATATACTCATCCCCAGGATTCAAAGCATCTTCTTCAGTGAAGCAAGAACAAGGAATTTGAATTATTTAATCAAACTTTTGAGTATAATAACCACATTATTAACAATAAAAATGTACAAATTGTATACAATTATATTTCTATATAATAACACGGTACACAAATTTTAAAAACCGGATTTTTACCTTAATACGGTTCAAAAAAGGGGATTCATGGGAATTGACCTTCCTTTATAATAAAAAAATAAATGCAGTATAAATATATGTACAGTGTTAAATAGTACACTATATGTATTGCATGAATATATTATTCCAATTGTTGTATGTCCAACGGTTATATGAAATAACTCAAATAGTTGCAAAGGTATATGAAATTATTAAAACTACGTTGAAATAAAAGTACAAAAGCCAGGTAAAAAGTTGGTGACATCTGCATTATTTATAAATTTTCAACCATCAAGGGAATGGTAAAAGTAAATATATACTGTTTTAAAATTAAAAGTAATAAAATAAATTTACAAAAAAGTAGTCATGCAATATTTCCGAAAAATTAAATTTTGGAGTTTAGATGCAACGTGAATCAGATATACTAGTTTACTTGAAAAATGTTCTAGCAAACAATAATAAAAAGTTATGTTGGTTTCTCTGACATTTGGCCAAACGTTTTTTCTTTGCCCGAAATAAGGAGGTTTTAAGTTGCACACGAGTCAAACTTCTTCGTTCATCACCTCCCCAATGACCCCTCGTTCATCATTTCATATTTTTCTCTCTTTCCAACACATTCTTCGAGCCTTTATCACAAAGAGCATTCTTGAGAAACGTGTATTTCTCGTCATGATCAAAGAAAGAGCCAGTAATTGAAAGTTAAATTTGAAAACCAAAATACCGCAGGAATGAATCATAACTCGTGATGTATAGCTTATTGCCGGCTTTTTATAACAGTATCCATTTAATTATCCGCTTGCATGCAAACCGTCACAATGAATAATGCACAACAACGAGTTCTAAATAAAAATCAGGCTATCCCAACATTTTCTGCTGTATATTCAGTATAGTATGCGAGGCAAGCCCTCTCGTTATATTAGACCGTAATTAAATAACCTTCATCATAAGCACGTCTCTTTGAAAATGTTTCTAGTGCTAACGTGAACCATTTATACAGTCAATGCCAGCAGTGAAGTAGGCTACACATCGATTTTTTTCCCTTGTCTCATAAAAAAAGCTAATTTATGCAAACATTTTCTGCAAAATTAGCTGCTTGACTTACAGAATGTTAAGTGTAAGACTGTTGCAAAAACAGTTTTTTTTTTTTTTGACAACGAGCTGATCATACTCAACCTGCCTTTTAAAATAATTGTTGGCCCTTTTTATGCTTTTTATGCTTTCCTTCTTCCTTAGTGTTAATTAAACGAAGAGTGCTTAACTTTTGAAAACAAAAGGAAACTAAGGATTAATCTGTCAGAACTCCATGTTGCTTTCAAGTAGTGCTACAATGAAAATTATATATTTTTTTTTTTTTTTTTTGTAGATTAATAACACACCTACGGATAACATGACACTCAAGGAGGCTAAAAAACTTCTGGATAATTCGAAAGAAAAATTACAGTTGGTTCTCAGAAGAGAGTTGCCGAGAGGAAATTCTGCGGTAGATCCTCGCCGGATCTCCAATCAGAACATGTACGATTCAGCACTGAACACAAATAAAGGTGAAAAACTGTCCTTACTATTTTCCTACAGCCTGGATTTAAAAAAAAATGTTGCGATCATAGGTTAAATGTAATTTTCTATCATCTTAGATCCTATATCACCACTTGGTTTTATGGACATTACAGAGTCTCGCCCATATCCAAACCAGAACCTTTATGTCCAACCTCCCACCAGAAACGAGAGTTACAGAGCTGGATCTACAATGGATCGCCCCGAAGACAAAAACAATCTCACCAGGTTAATTAATAAATTGTATTGACTTACCGGGATTAAGTCGGGTTCATCTATCAACTTCATGTACAAACCGAACACTAGTGCAAAAATATTTCATTTACATTCGTATTTCAAACAGTTTTAAACGCCTGAATTTTTGGTTATAAATCCTTGAAAATATATTTGTTTCTTTCTTTCAAAAGACTGCATCAGATATGGGATATCTTGAAGAAAGGGTAAAGTGGAAAACTGCTTTAAATTTGTTTTAAATTTGGAAAAGTAAGGGGAAAATGATTAATGGCAAAAAATTTCATTTTGATATAAATGCAATTATTCCATTTTCAACCTTCTCGAAAATTGGTGTAGGCCCTATACATTTCATTTGGCTGTGTAGAGCTTTCACACAATTCTACAGGTGCATAGATGATAACCTCAAGTCTGTAATCCATTACAGAATGAGCGGTCGAAGCAGAGGCCCAATTCTAGACATATCATTAAGCCAGCTAGATCAACCCGCCACCCCTCTTCTTCACGGACATGCTCACAGTCGGGGGCCAATCAATTCGGAAGAAGAGGAACCACCACCCCGTCCTCCTCCACCAAGAATCGATGGTAATTAATGTTTTTCTTAACATATAAATCTCTGAAAAAGGATTCTTATGCAAATAAGCAGTTAGAACTAGTAATAATGCCATTTGAGTTCAATTAATAAAATCTGACTTACACACTTTAACTTATAGAAAATGGACACCGCCCTTCAAGTCCATCGAGACACCAGAATGGTAAGATAAATTCAGCCACAATGATTTATACAAACTTTCAGTGTTGTCATGAGTTTTATGCCAATTTTATCTTTTCATTAATTTAGATTTCTATGGTACAAGAAGGGAAATGTTTGACGATGATCCTTTGCTCAGAAGATCAAAACAAGGCTTCCTGTACGTTTCTAAAATTGACCATCATAATTGTAGGCACGTTCAAAATAAGCCCCGACTTATTGCTTTATTAAAAATGTGTTTCAGTCCTGATCCCAGATACGTATCATTCCAAAAGGAAGGAAGCGTCGGTATACGATTGACTGGAGGAAACGAAGCTGGGATTTTTGTCACGGCTGTGCAACCAGGGAGTGCAGCCTCGTTGCAAGGATTACAACCCGGGGACAAAATACTGAAGGTTTGTCCTGCAATCAGTCGTTAAATTAACTGTATTAGCATTGCATTATGATGGTGTGCACAGGGCTGTATAAGCTTATTCAATCTAATCAAATAAAACAATTTGCTCCACCTCTTATCTAGGTTAATGAAAAAGAAATGAAAAGCGTTACAAGGGAGGAAGCCTTTTTATATCTTCAAAGTCTCCAAGATCGCATTGATTTGATCGTGCAGTACCGGAGAGACGAGTACGATTCCATTGTAGCGAGTCAAAGAGGTGACTCCTTCTACGTAAGGTAAGAAGGATTGGCCTGCTATTATTCATAAATCCTCCTCTCTGTACTTGCATTGTTAACTGTACTTAACTTTATTTTTAAATATAGGGCGCATTTTAACTGTGAACGGGCCACTAAAGGAGAAATGAGTTTCCGCAGTGGCGACGTATTTCACGTGGTGGACACCTTGTATGGTGGTGCCATCGGCACATGGCAAGTGTACAGAATTGGCCTCAACAATCAAGAAGCGCAGAAGGGTGCAATTCCAAATCAAATAAGGTAACCGAGCGTGTCTGAACAGAAAGTCACAATTGTTTTCGGCTTAAAATCTTAATCCATAATATCTTAAGATCTCAAGACATAAAAATATTGTATTAATTACAGAGCGGAAGAAATGGCAACCGAACAGTTCAATGCTGCCAAAAAAGAATCTGCTTCTGAGACCCGTGGCAGTTTCTTCAAACGAAGAAGTGCCAGACGATCTAAATCTCTTAGCAAAGAACATTGGGACGATGTCGTGTTTGGTATGATTAGTAATCATTTCATATACGCCACTTACTTTATGATAACGCATGTGGTGGTATTATCACACCTCTTCCTGACAAGTGTTGCCACTTTTAAATTTACAACCCTTGTACGATAAAATTTTATGTTGAGGTAAATGAATTCGTTTTTATTTATTATGTAGCTGATGGTGCATCGAAGTTTCCTGCTTATGAAAGAGTTACCCTAAAACATCGTAAGCTCCTATTTTTAACACTCTTGTTTATAAATTTCATTTAATATTTTATTCTAAACAACTGAGTCATAAAAATTACTTATTGTTTTAGCTGGTTTTACCCGCCCAGTAATTCTATTTGGACCACTGGCAGACGTTGCGCGTGATCGCCTTATTAGAGAGTCGCCAGACAAATTTGCTTCACCACGTAAGTTTAGCTACTTGCCTACTGAAAATGACTAGATTTTGATAAATGCCAAAAGTTTTCAAACATCTCTTCATTTCCTAACAGAAATTCAAAGTCAATTTGGAGATGTTCCCAAGAGCCAAAAATCATCAGGGATTGTCCGCCTAAGTGCAATCAAAGAAATTATTGAAAGAGTATGTATTGGTTTCATCAGATGGAATAAGAGAATTATGGAAAAGTTCTTTATCACCAATGGGAAATGTGACGTTTCTGTCCTAAAATAACACTTTTTCAACATATTATAACATAGTATTTTTAAACACAGGGAAAACACGCTCTTTTGGATATCGCTCCCAATACAGTGGATCGCCTTAATTATGCTCAATTCTACCCTGTTGTCATATTTATGCGAGCTGATAACAAGCATGTCATAAAGGAGCTGCGGCGACGGCTGGCAAAAAGCAGCCACAAGAGCTCCAAGAAGCTTTACGATCAATGCACAAAATTAGACAAGATGTGGTCGCATATATTTACTTGTGAGTTACGCCGCTTAACCAGTCGCACTATTTTTTTTTTTGAAAAAGTCATTTCGAAGACCTATTTTTAAACTGCCACATTTTAAAAATATTTCAGCTACAATATCTTTAACAAGCGCAGATACGTACTTCCGAAAAATTAAAGATATCATTGAGAAACAGCAACTTCTCCCTATCTGGATGTCTGAAGCAAGGGTAGGAATCAATTGGTCAAGATTGCACGTTTGCAGCTATCTGAACATAAAGATTTTAAATTACGATTTTTGAATATTTAGCCGGATGAACCCATTACAGACGATTTCTTGTTTCCCATGACATCTCGCCTAAGCTATGCATCTTCACCAGAAAGCGATTTAGATTTAACTACTGACACTCATTTGAGAAACAGCCACGGCCATTCGCCTTTAACGGAAAGAAGAATGGTGAAGGCATCTTCAGATCCGAGCATTGCCACGCAAGAAGATGCTGCTGCACTAGGTTTACCTAGCTACCATGGGCCTCCTCCATACAGTGCTGCTGTATGCCAGAGACAGGTTAGAATGCATACACAATACCAAACCTGTTTTAACAATGTAGAATTATCCCCATAACATACAGTATAAACAGTTACACATAAACTTGTAATACTTTTGATATACGGTATCAAGTTTTGAAGAATTTGGAGATTTTGAAGAATTCAAAATGAGTTAATGTTAAGTTTTTTTTACAAATCTAACTTTTTCATCGTCTTCATCCTGCACTAACTGCAATTTATTTTAACAGGAAGCATGATAGATTTTAATCAAACATACTAATTTCTCATTTCATTCACTGTCATTAATAATTGCATTCAACATCTAATAATCAATAGCAATTACAATTCATTATAAGCAAACAAATAATTGAATATTGAAAGAGTAGGCATTTTATAACTTTTCTAATCTTCTAACATTACTAATGTTCACCCTGTTATCTTCTATTTAATAGCTAGACTTTTTTAAGGCTTACAGCAAACGACAGGTAAGTTATCACTCATTGCACTAATTTCTTTTCCATTTTTTCAACTATTTGCACCATTTACCTCTTCATTCAAACTAACCTTTTATATATACATGTATAATTGTGTAGTCAAATTTAGCCTTGCATTTTGTATATTAGCAAAAATTTAAGGTTGAATATCGCACCGGCCTAAAATTTATTCCATTGTCTTTATTTTTGGAAAAAACTGATCATGTATTTCCATGGGATTTTAAAATATACATACTATGGCAACATGTAACTAATTTCTTGAACTTTTACAGGACTTTGATGGGAGGCCCTATGCAGATTACATTTCCGAACCACAAAACCACCGATCTAATGATGGTATGGAATATAATCTATAATCATATCTATGAAGTCATTCTAAATATATTCCGCCCACTTAAACATTTGTATTTTAAATAGGAATGCCCGAAAATCGGTATTATTCGCATCACCACACTGGCTCTGAAGATATTCGCAATGACTACTACGGTTCACAAGGCAGACCAAGTTTAGATCCCTATGGATCTCTTCAACATGGAGATCGATACGGACCAAGGAGCAATGGTGAAGCCTATGGTAGGTTTCATAAACAATTTTTAATTTAAAAGCCCATCTTATCCCTCAAATTTATTTATTAATATTTCTCCTTTCCAATCTCGCTAAAGATCCATATCTTAGTAAACCTCGTACTTCAGCCGAACCTGAATCTCCTCCAAAGGTTGACCGTGCTAGTAAACCTTCTCACTTGCGGTCGGCTCAAGAGCGACTTTTTGGTAAGTTTATCTTAGCGCAAAAAGTCAACTTTATTAAAATAAATTGTTGTTTTAAAACATGGATTGTTTTAAAATTATTTGTATTTAGGAATTTTGGAAAATGGTGAGCCAATGAATGGAAACGGAATGACTCCAAATTATATCAACACAAAAGCCAGTCCTGCAGAAAGGCCAAGTGACAGACAGGTTAGTGTCTTCATTTACTTTAGAAAAATTGGTAAGAAATTATTTACATGGAATAATGAGTAATTTCGATCAATTTTAGGGTGGATACGAAAGCTCTTCATACAGCAGTGATTCACATCAAAAATTTGCGAGCCCACACATGGATGACTTAAAATCGAGGGATATTTATAACCAACAAATGGCCCAGAATCGCCCCACGCACGATCCTTACAGGTTCACGCGTTCCACTGCTCAGCCAATTAAGTCTCAAAACCTTCCAGAGCGAGGAGGGAAAATGCCCGTAGATGTATCCCCTGCAAAATACAGGTGGGTAATTTTGATCCATCTACTCTTCTTGTATTAACTGTCCTACCGAAATGGAAAAACTGACTTTCTCTTAAATTGCAGGAACCAAGATTACAAACCAGTTCCACCTCCAAAAAGTCCGAATTATAAACCAATTCCTCCACCAAAGCCCAAAAATTATCGTTCACCCATGTCGCCCACAAATGCCGACAACTACTGGAGCAGGGACGGCCAAGAAGAAAGCGGGGGCAGAAGGCTGGATGGTACATTAACCAGAGGAAGTGAACTGAGCCCGAGCCGGGCACCGCCTCCCGATTTTCGAATGCAACCACCCCAAGCGCCATTTTACACGGCCAAATCATATTCTCTAATGGACCCACCTCCGGCACCCTCCGCCAAGCTGAACGAACAAAGCATGAACAATAAGAACAGATACGACGACGACAGCGGAGGTTTCGACTCTGGCCAAGGCAGCAGCCTGGATCGCAACTACGATTCGCGGGTTTTCACCAAACCCACTTCTCCGTCGAAGGTCGCGGGTTATTATTACAATGTTCCGCCCCCTCGTGATCTCGGCTATCATGGCAGGGAACCTAGCGGACTTGATCTATCCAATCGTGAGAACAGAGGAAGTGCATTTGAACTGTACAAGAAGCCAGAATCCAGATCACCACAAGGATACCCCGCACCCATCAGCTTAGGGGTGGAAATGTCAAAGTAAGTTAGCTGCAATTTCTTTTTCTGTCTAAATTCAGGGTGTCTATTAACAGCAGTATCCAGACAGCCAACTCTCTTAATAACTTCAACAAGTTTAAGCATTCCTGTCACTGGCCAATTTTTTTAATAAAAGTAAAATATTACTGTATTGTTTATTGTATCATATTCACAGATTTTCCATCGACGTGTTATAATTTTTACATTTTACTGTGATTGCAAAATGAAAAGAACTTCTAACAGAAACTGATGAAACAGACTGGTCTGTACCAACAAATCAACTCTGAACCTATGTGTTTGGCTTTTGTAATCACAAAACTTTACTAAATCCTGGTGACGTCAAGCATCAGAAGTATTAGAAAGTTAAAGTTGCTTCCAGTTACCAATTTTCTGATTAATAGACACTCTGTGTTTTGGTTGAGTGCGTATGATATTGTCAGCAAATATTTCTCAATACAAAAAAATCAAATTGGCAGATGATTTTATCGGCATTCGGTACTTATATTCATAAATTTAAAGTGAGGCTTTTCTGACAGTTTGTTTTTAATCATTAAGCTATTCATTTTGCTTTGAAATGTATTGATATGAGAAAGTTTTCTATATTTGCATGTTATCTGGTAGCACGATATACTGTATAAGGTACACGTATTTCAGTGCTTGTGTTATTTTTTTGTTTGTTTTGTGTTAAATGTGACCCTTTCTCGAGACGGCTTTACAGCGCTTATTGCATTTTTGCGCAAACTACGATCAAAAGTTTAAACTTTAAATGTGTGTGAAGCCACTGGATCTTTCACCAGCATTTTAAATGTGTAAGTCATTGTTCTATGTTTTCTATCATGCACAATTTTAATTTGCACCATTTTGCATGATCCACAATATTGTACAGTAAACCCATTTAATTGCTACCTTTAAGTCTTTTGTGTGTGTGTGTAACGCATGCGATTTCTGCATCATTATTTCTATATATGTACATACATTTTGTTATGGTGCTTGCCATTATTCAGCGTTATAGTTTTTCCTTTTGGCCCACACAATCACATTCTCATTTATTTTTAAAATAGGCTGCGATGGAAGCGATGGTAGCGCCCTAAATCATTTATGCAATCTTTTAGTTTCACCAACATCTTATTTATTTATGTTGATGGCCAAGTTAATTAAGAAAATGTACAAATGAAATAAAAAATCTTAATGTAGAGCATATAGCTTTGCTTTTTGTGTTCATTTTTCGTCGTTTGTGATATCTATTTTTATCATAACATCTGAAACAGCATGGGAAATTTATAGAGCACAGGGGAATAAGTTGTGTTTTTACAGTATATTAAAACTGGTACTAACAAATGCTTCTATGTTTCGTATCTATAAAACAGACTGGGTGACCGGGCAGCTTCGACCAGGACATCTTCGACTAGTGTAATCTTCGAACATAGTATCCCAGAATGCATAGCGGCACCTAGGGAAAGTGTGCCTTTTAGGGCCTTTAAGGGCCTTCAAAAGGCCTCTTAAACTTAAAAGGGAACTAAACATACACTTCTAAAGTTCCCTTTTAAGTTTAAGAGGGCCTTAAAGGCCCTAAAAGGCACACTTTCCCTAGGTGCCGCTATGAATTCTGGGATACCATTTTTTGTATCAGTTTTTCTTTAAGTAAAGTAATATATAATTCAAAATATCAACTTTGAAAATTGATTCTAATGTTAATGGGGCTCTAGCAGATCATCAAGGCAGTTAAAAACGTTTTTTATGCATTCCGCCATCTGAAAAATTTACAAAGTGTGGGCATGCTTGTGCAACTTTCTTTTTGAACAGCTTAATAAAGCGAATTAGATCCTGATACTGTGTGATTGAATTGCTTGATTTATAGAAGTTTAAAAATATGTGAATATGCATCAGTATATTAATTGCTAAAGAGAAATGTTGAGGTTTTGTAAAGTTTTCCTAATGATCCCGACCATTCAAAATATTTATGGACAATTAATTTTTGAATGATAATCTCAATTGTGTTTAAAAACGATCACATTTTTGCTAAATTTCATTCAATACCGTTTATTAAATTGCATGCAAAAGTAAGTATTCACATTTACAAAATTAAACTTCTATACGATATATTGCCTTGCTCGCACGATATGAAAAAGCAGACCACGTTTTGCGGTTAGTTATGTACAAGGTATGTTGTTCTGCATTCAGTTTTAGCATGACGGCAGCTCGTTATCGCCTTAAAGTTTTTGCATTCGCATGGCCCTTATCACATGATTGTATGAGTACATGCAATGCTATTCTATTGTTGTCTATACCAAAGTAAGATTTTATCCTTGTAAACAGTTTGCACGGTGGATGAAATGGTGCCCTTTGATAAACGCATGGTTTGACTTGTTATTGCTCACAAAACTTGCACATATGCAGCACGTGTATATTCTTTATTTCAGTATGCTTTTCTTTAATTTCACATCCTCATGAAATTCAGCTTCGACTAATAAATCACTTGCTGGTTGCATGAAATACTTAGAAAATATGCCCAAGTAAGTTTTTATTGCTGTAAGTTAAGTTAACCAACACTTTTCCCAAATAAAATTCTTGGCTTAAGTTGGTTATTTAGAATCCTGGCTGTGGCTACTTGGTTCAAGGGTCTTTTTATAATTCATGTTCAGCTGAGGGTTTTCTATTTGTTCCTGCTACCAATTAGCCTACATAATGGTGATACAGAATCTCAGGAGAACCTATTGGAGATTGCCACCTTTGATATCTTGGCTGAAGATCACATCGTGGTGGTAGACAAGGCAGAAGGAGAATTTGACCACAGCGGAGGAGTGCTCGAGTCCAAAGAAACCGGTGTCAGTATTGTAATCCCACCAGGAGCAATGCCAAAAGATTCCAAGCAGCACATTTACTTTAAGGTTTGCCAAGACACGAGTATGCTTCCACCTCTGGACAAGGACAATGGTAAATCTTTTTTCATCCTTGTAAAAATAGTTTGCATCCAGTAAATGGCAGTCCAGCCAGCTGCCCAAAATATAACCTGACATTGGTATGTGGGTTACATTTCAAATGGCGATTCAATAATCAAAATGGATGTATTCTTCAAAATATTTGATAACAAACCAAATGTGGGAATTACAAACTAATCTAATATTGTAAATATAGGAGAAACGCTGTTGTCCCCGGTCGTAATGTGTGGACCCCATGGCCTTAAATTTGAAGTGCCCGTGGAACTCCATTTACCCCACTGTGCATCGGTGAATCCTGAGAGCTGGTCTTTTGCATTGAAGTCAAGTGACACGCCTGGAGGTAAGCTGGAGGTTTAGACCTGAATTAATTACTCAAACTTTTGTGTACATCAGCATGCCATCATGGTTTACGATACCCTTTTCTGTACACTTCTTCTAGGCGAGCCAACGCAGTGGCGAAACTTGACCTTAGCCGAAGTAAATGCTGCTGGCCAAAGTTGCGTCAATTCCAACAGCGTTTCTGTGTTAGTGGACCATTTCTAAACAAGAATGTATTGTTAGTGAATTGAGAATTCGCCAAATATCAGGAGTCAACAGAGCAATTGAGACTATGGACAATTGTGCTCTTCGACAAAAGCAAGTTAACAATCTATCGAGTAAATAGTTTGAAGAATGTAAAGTAATCTAAATGACTGTCAATTGAATGACGCCATGGTATATGGCATAATATAGCCAAAACTGCAAAGTATAACCATATCACAGAATGCAGGCATTCAAATTCGATGATACTATAGATAGTATAGGTCAAAGAGTATACATGTAAATTGAAATTGCGATTGTGCCTACTTTAATATAAGCCATATCGCCAAATGAATATCAGTTTGTAATCTCCTTATGATCGTTATATACAAGTAGATATTAGGCTAACTCATCCATACTTTTTTCAGATAAATATCCAGTCTGCTTTAAAGCTCTGGTTATATACAGTATAAAATATCTCTACAAATGAAATATTTTGCTGCATTCGTTTTCATGACCGTCAAACACTGTTATTGCATGCACGTTTAAATACCAAATTACTTTTTTATTACTCAATTTAAAAATGTCATAATAAAATAAACCACAGTTGCATATTGGTTGATGTGACATATTTAGGGAATACAACTTCAGTATATATATGGTGCATATATAGGCACAGTTTAAATTTACTAACATACAGTACAAGAGCAAGAAGCAGATAAATAACGTAATAAATCGTGAAGATTAGTCACTACCTAAGATATCTAAATAAACGAATCTATAAGGTCATCATGCATGTTGGCGATATGGATCTACATTCTACAATAATCCACAAACTGTTGTCTCAAACTTTATCACGAACCATTTTTCTAAATTGTACATTAGTATATATGAAATGTGCCGTTCTTAATCATAGGTTATTTAATAAAGTAATGAACTTACCATTAAACAAGCAGCCAAATGTCACAATCACAACACATTCTGAGCACATGTCAACCGTGGGATATCAGCTGATCGTATGTCACGCCCTTTCGTGGCTGAACTGAAAATTATCTTTGTGAAAGTTTAAAAATGTCAATTTTTTATTACTGTAAGCAGCGATTCGTCAATAATGTTAAATAAATTTTGCGTGTCCGAATTCGATGATAGATAATTAATGTTTTTATTTATTTCAAATAGGGCCTCAGATTGAGCCAATTATAGGCACAGGTGTGCCACTGTAATTAGCAGACCTCATCTACATATGAGACACAGATGTTTTGGGGACGTCTAAAAAGTTCTTAAAGTTCACCAGCTTTTTGCCAAAAATATATATTCACGTTTTATTAGTTTCGTGATATATTTGCTTTGTAATATTTTATCTGTACAATACTCGATCTACTGCCGAAATCTTCCAAATTCTTTTAAATTCTTCCAGCAATATAATTCTGAAATCTGAGGTTGATCACCAAATAACTTGTAGTGTTTCTTTAATATTTTATTACGAAAATGTTGAGGAAATAAATGGCTTTCACATGGAAGTATTGTTGTGCCACGCCATGCACCAATATGCAACTTTCATTCACTCATGCATATCTTTGCCCATTGCATTAAAATTATAAATATACTACCAGGCACTGCTTTTACATTTTCTTTATTGTTATAATTATTAATATCATCGTAACTATCATCGTCATCAATTGAATTGTGTTTCAATAAAATTGCGTTTTCATGTAATTGATTTTATAATAAAAGGGAATTTGAGTTCATGGTAGAAATTGTAATGTGAAACAGTTAATCAAAACATATTTTTGAAGTATATTCTTGAAGCATTAATCTTAATGATGAAACAATCTTAAGTTGGTAAATGCAAGGGTAATATTGTGATCGTTGCAAGCATTTATCACAGCTTGATCATTAGTAGACCCCATTGGACTGGCGATGAACTGGACTCCACTCTAATGATAAGAAAATGTCAACACGATATTAAATAAATTACGCAAGAAATAAGGTTGCAAATTCAGAGCTTTGTTGTTGTCAATTCTCTCGTTCACTTAAGAGGTTATTTACCTGGTAAGCTCTGTCGATGTTATCCCTGAATGGAAAGAAAGCATCCGAACTCAACGCAACTTCAGATAATTTTTTGATCCACTCTGTGCGCTCTTCTGCAGTGAGTTGATCGGGGGCATTTTCCAGCATGTTTTCCCAAGCAGTTTTATCCATATCCTACAAAACATGATTTCTTTTTTTAGTTTTCCCTGTGCGCCTAATTACAAATAGTTATAAACCACACAATTTCATTGCTCACTTGTCCAACAGTGCCAAGTACATAAATGTCAATGGCATTGGAAATCTCCGCTCGCTTTACCCCTTTCTTAAATTTCATTCCAAGAACTTTGGGATGATGACGTAGCCACCTGAAATTTATCCAAATGGTCAGTTTACAAACCAAACCAAATTGGCGAAAATTATATTTAAACTGGATTTTTTTCTTTCTAGTGTAACATATCTTAAAGGAAGAATTTTTATGAGTAAACTTATACCAATTGTTAGCCTTGTCTCCTGCCAGCCTCGTACAATGGATCCTGGATTGTTGACCAGCACCAATTCCAATAACCTAAAGTCAATTTTTTTTAATAAGAAGCATTGCTTCATTGAGGCAATAAACATATGAGACATACCTGTCCTTCCTTTGCATAACACACAGAATTTGACTGCGTATATTTCAGAGTTATACTCGCAACTAATAAATCCCTGATGGCAGATTCCGGAAGCTGTAAAATAATTTTCGAAAATTGATAATTTGCATTTCTACAAGGAACAACTTGTGAATTGATTTAATCAATGATTAATTTATCATTGTAGTTGGGCATACATTGGTGTTACTGGAAACCACTTTGGAAAAGAGGCTGCGGTCAATAACTGCATCATTGCGTGCCTGTTCCAAAGTCAAGCCAAATAAGGTTCTGCTTTCCATTTTTGGTGGCACATATTCTGAATCAATCTAAGATAAAACAACCAATATGAATACTTATGAGGCAGAAACCATTCCAATCAACAACACATCACTCCAATATACCTGTAGAATACAATAACTTCCATTTTTCTTCTTCTTCAAAATTTCTAAAGCATCCTGCTCATAACCAGGAGCAATTATCCCATCAGACACCTGCAATATTTAACTAGAAATTAGTGCCGTTCTGAAAACTATTATTGTCGGTTTGAAGTTTATCATCATTACCTCTCGGGATATAATTTTTGCTGTGGTTACATCGCAGTTATCCGAAAGTGCAATGAAGTCACCAAAGGAGGACATCCGGTCGGCACCTCTTGCCCTAGCATAAGCTGTAGACAACGGAGTCATTTGTTCATAAAGGTCGTCCACCATGCAGAGCTTTGCTTCTTGAACATCAAGTGGAACACCCACAGCGGCACCTCAAAAATGTAAAAATATTATGAAAATACAGAAATTTTACTAATAGCTTTTCCATAATAATGTTTGGAATGGAAGTATACCAGCAGGGCTGACATGTTTGAAGGATGTCGCAGCTGGAAGGTTTAATGCATTTTTAAGCTCCTTCACAAGCTGATATGCGTTCAACGCATCACACAAATTTATGAATCCGGGAGAACCATTCACAACTGAAACAGCGAGTTTTTAATTAATATTAATTTTCAATAACATTTCTTGAAATTTCATAATTATTTAGGTAAAATGAATGTTTGAAGTGACCTTTAAGTGGAAGTTTTGCATCATTGGTATAAAGTTGAGCAGGTTTCTGATGTGGATTCATCCCGTAACGTAGCGCCAACTGAGAAGCACCCTGGCTATACTCCTTGCGAAAATAATCTGATATCGCACAATCATACTCAGCAGTGTGACTGAACGCTTTCAAAGCCAATGTTTTCCGCGTATCCAAATTGGTATCTTTAGCAGGCGAATTTTGCAATTCTTCAATTACTCTTCATGAATAAAATACATGGGTTTAATTCCAATTATTTGTATTAAGCAAAAGAGACGTGCACCAGTTATACTTTCTACATACTTGTTATAATCAGCGGGGTCGCATATTACCGTCACGCGTTCATGGTTCTTTGCAGCAGCCCGCAAGAGTGTTACACCACCTAGAAATAATTTTGCAGCAAAATGTAGTGAGGCTTACGACGAATTTAATCTTACAATGCTAAAGATTCTCACCAATGTCGATATTTTCCACTGCATCAGGAATTTTCACGTCTGGTTTTGATACAGTTTCCACAAAAGGGTACAAGTTGCAAACCACGATTCGGATGTACTCGTGTTTCTGCCTTTCCATATCCTTTTTGTCGCCATCGATAAACCGTGCCAAAATACCTAAAATAAATTAGCGAGGAAGATGCGACTTTAGGAAAATTGTTGTCTATACTAAAAGCATACAAGTTTCATTTCAAATGCCTACCTCCATGAACTGCAGGATGAAGAGTTTTTACTCTTCCCCCCAAAATTTCTGGAGACCCGGTAATATCAGATACATCCCTGTTATAGAAAATAATAACGAAATGTTTAAAATCATGACATTTCAGTAAATCATTGTTGAATATAATATGTATTACGTACTTCACCAAAAGGCCAGCAGCTTTTAAAGCCTTTGAAGTGCCTCCAGAGGCCACCAACGATAAGCCAAAGTCTTGCAGTTTCTTTGCGAATTCTATTAATCCATGTTTATTCGAAACACTGAGTATAGCTAAAATTATGATAAATATTAAATAAAAAATCAGGACATGCAATACATGTGCGCAATACGACAATTTTAATTTAAATCAAATACTTTTCGGTTGTTGGGCAAAGTGTTGCAAAACCTATCTCTTTCAAAACTGTTGTTGCAGACTACTTTAAAAGTTCATACACTTCCCTCGTTCAAGGACAAATGGCCGACGGGTACAAAAGCAAAGGTCGGAATTGGTAAACACATGTATGACCTTGAAAACCACTGAATGTGTACAGTGAGATGTATACAGTATAATGGCTAGACATCTTCCAGTAATGGGTTCCCGGACAAAAGCTCAAAGGACTTTTGGGCAGACAAAAAATTTATGGAGTCCTGCTCAAGTGGTTTTGGGTGGAGCTTGAATTGACGAGGGTCAAGTAGCAAGCCATTAAAATGAACCGACTGGCGAGTGACCTAACATAACCCACAGTGTCCAGTAAATTTGTTACACAAAATTGAAGCATATTTGAAGGATTTCAAGGCTCATTCAATCTGTGGCGACCCTCGCTACACGCGGCCCCTTACCAGATTTGCCTCAGGGTCCCAGGCAATGGGCACGCAGCGGCCCATTTCGCCTCCGGGTCCTAGACAATGGGCACGCAGCTTTGCCCGCCTGTCCTCCAGACCTTTGGAGGTCTGAAAAAGACCCTTAGAAAACTAAAACGAAGGGACTCGCTGAACTTAGCTGGCCCTTCCTCCTGCAGTATTCAACCAGCGAGGACGTCCCAAGTTTCTGCCATTTTCATATAACTAAAATATCTTACCTGTCGCGTTAATTTGTTCATCATAAGTTCCGCGTAATCCAATTGAATAAAATTATTGGAACACAAATTTTGTGTGCCTTTCTCCAGCTGAAACTGGAAGTATTTGCTACTTCCAAAAATCATTCCTTTTAAATGTCTTAGAGAATTTGAAGAAAAAAAAATGTTTTTTTTAAATTTTTGTGATTAATGGTGTTTTACATGATCGAATTTCGAATTCAAGCATAACTTTTCCAGGAAGATACAAGTTCAAAGTTATTTCCCAATATTCAAGACTGCTGGATACCCTGCAACTAGACCTAATCTAACCCCTAAAAGACAATATTTGACTCTTAACCAACAAGTGCTAAATTATGTACTTACCCAAGTTAGCAACCGGTTCCATGACTTCACTGCTTTTCTACTGCGTGTGGACTGCTTTGATCAAAAGTTCTTTCTGCTTCTAATTGGTAAAACGTGGTTTAGTAAACGCTTTCCAAATGGGCGTGCTTAAGATGACCATGAACTATACAGGGAGGCACACGGGTGAGATTTGGAAGGACATGTGGACCAATTTCTGACCAGGGTCAACGGACCAAGCTTCAAGTCGTCCAATCAAATTTCACTTATTATTGGCGCCATAAAAGTTCTTCTAAAGGGGCGTGTTTGAGCTGACCCTAACAAAAAAAACACGTTTCAAATGATGCCCTTTGGCCTTCTTGAGCTACCCTATACAACAACACGATTCGACTATCGCTGTGAAGGGGGAGAAAAAACTACAATAAAAAATATTTAAATTTCAACGAGGGCATGTTTTATTTGTCATAATTTGATGAACACGTACATGAGGGCAGTGAAACGAGATTGGACAGTGACAACAAATTAACATAAAAACGGAACAAGTTGACAGCAAGCAAAAATTATAGGCCACCCGTGTAAAATGCAGAAAAAAAACCCACTGAATTACAAAAAAAAATGTGATGTCAGATTTTTGGTATAAAAAATTACAAAAAAAAATAATAATAATAAAATGCATTAATTAGAAGTTAAGAAAAGCACACGGGTCCTATTTCTAGTCCAAACTCTTGGTCCTTTCCACCTATGTCAAAGGGTGCGATGTCACGCAGAGGAAGGCGATTGGGTACATCTGTCACGTACTCAAAAACTGTTCGTTGCCATTTTCGCTTGTTGTACTGCGCAATTAAGAGAAGAAAAAAAAGCGTGATGTAATTGAGGGAGGGCTAATTTCGCTCAAGTAAACAAGCATGCTTTCAATAACATGAAATGTATGACGCGGTGTTATTGAGTACTGTTGCAATCCTTTTAATGTGAATTTTCAACACGATTATTTCGTAATTCTTTCTGATTATCAATTAATGCAACGACGAAACTTCTCAATGTTTACAAATAAAAGTTATTTTCTGTCAGTCATAAAAAAAGCACTAAAAAGACATGTTATTGTCCAAAACACTTTTCTTTGTCGATTAAAATACTAAATGGCATTTTTGTTAACTATTGGGCACTTGGAATTTTTAGGTTATTCCTATCTTAAAATTCAGGAGTCAGGAGCAAGATTTACAACTGCACTAAAGATTAGTTTTTGAATTTTGCGATACATTTCCAACATCTTTTTCATAAATAAAAAAACAATAGCGCATTTTTCGAAAAATACTTCAAAAGGGTGCCTATGTTGTCTTAATTCCTCTATAAGTAATATTTTGGCATTTCTTCGATTTTAGCCAATTATGTATCCGGAATGAGACGTAAACTTGAATAAAATTAAGCAAAAATTAGCATTGTACTTACTTGACATTCATCAATAGGAACTTTATAGGTGAACATGTGATTTCCATCGTGTTTTAATTGTTTGTCATTCCAAGACATCAACCTGACCGCCTTGTTATGGTTTTTACCAGCATTGTCGTAAAAAGCTGCTGAGTTTTTGCAGTGATACGTAATATTTTGACGAGCCTGCGAACTGGAAATCTGTAGGAAAGCCAGTTGTGTGGCATCGGTTTTGTACATAAACTGCAGGAAGAAGAAAGAAAAAAATACATTTAAAATAGAATTGATGGGACAGCGGTTTTCTCCATCTGTGGCAATATTTTACCGTGTCTTGGCCATCCATCTCTCCTCCAAACCAAACGTGTTTCGAAGGACCGGTGTAATAATTCTTCTTTGGAATCTGTTTTTACAAAGGACCAATATTAAAGCATCTGCATCGATATGATATACGACTCACGTTGAAATGAAAAATATGACTATATACCTCGCTTGGTTTCGCATAAACGCAAGTGGCCCTTTCGTTCATATCACAGTAGGCCATGATAGCATCCTTGCTATCTCCTTGGTTGGGATCGATCCAATAATCCCCTGAATCATAAATAAACATTGGGAATAAATAATTTTCTTATTCAAATGCCTTTTGTTACGCTGTTGTGTGATGTAGCGAAACTTCGCAAATTTCAAAGGGAATCTCTGAAATATTGTGTAGGAAATACTTATTTCCAAACTTTAGAGAAACGCTTCAATTAAAAAAAGCATGGCTATGGCTATATATTCACCTGGACATATCATTTAACTATACAACATACCGCTGTTAAATTCAGGATAGGCCACAGCCAAATCCCTGCAGGTTTTCGCTGGGGCTTCTTTGGTTCCAGTGGGTTTCTTTAATCTGGCAAAGCGTTCCACCAACTGCTCGTAAGCTTGAACGATTAACCGCTGTTGTTCCTCGGGTGTAATATCAGGAGCAAAAATCCTTGACGGTTCATCGCCACTCAAAGGATCAGGTCCCTGTAACATGAGCATATCAAAATCCGGTTCTTGTCATCTGGATTTTTTACACACATTTTTTGTCCATCACATTAACAAACCTTAACATTTCCTTGGCCAAGGAGCGCCGCCAACGCCGCCGCATCGTAACCAATGGTCTCCCCGGGGGGTCCAGGTGGACCAGGAGGACCCGGGGGGCCAAGTGACCCATCTTTTCCAGAATCTCCACTGGATCCCCTGGATCCGGGTGGTCCTTGAATACCTTGCATTCCTTGAGCTCCGTCCATTCCACGAAGACCACGGGGACCAGCGGTACCCTGTTAATATTTGGGCCCTTAGATTAACAGTTCAACTTTACAAAATACATGTACAAAATATCAATAATCACACTAACCGGTTCTCCTCGCAAACCTTGTGTTCCAGTCATTCCCTTTTCGCCGGATGGGCCCTAAAGAAAATTTCATCAGTAATGTTCCAACTGGAAAGATTTCTTTAAAAAAACACCGAAGTAATATTTACAGATGGGCCAGGTAATCCTTGAAGACCAATAAGTCCCCTGTGTCCTTTGGAGCCCTTTTCGCCAATCGATCCTCGATCCCCCTTCATACCGACCAAACCAGCAGGGCCGGCAGGACCTCGTAGGCCCGTGGGTCCAGGTACTCCAATGGGGCCAACTTCTCCTCTTTCGCCTCTTTCACCAGTTGGACCAGAGGCGCCCGTGTTACCAACAGGGCCCGGAAGACCAGGTGGTCCTGAAGGTCCAGATGGCCCATGAGGACCAGGCGGTCCCTTATCTCCTGTTCTTCCAGCAATTCCAGCAGGTCCTTCTTTACCAGGTGGGCCCTATATAAACATTACGTACTTTAAAAAAAAAAACAATTTTAACTATCTTAAGATACTGTAATATCATATTCTATAATTACTTCAGTTCCAGTGTCTCCAGGAGCTCCGGTAGGTCCAGCTGGGCCTTGTGGGCCAACGGGTCCTGAAGCCCCATCATTTCCTTTCTTGCCTTGAGGGCCAGACTCACCCTAGAATCACTCAGATTTAATTAAAATGCCCCAAACGTGAATTGGCAATTTAAAAACAGGTAATACTTACTGGGGCACCTCGCAAACCACGAGGTCCCAGTGGGCCGGGAGTTCCTGGCAAACCAGGAAGCCCTCTTTCGCCGGACGGACCGCTAGGGCCAACAGGTCCTGAAGGACCCTGGAATGGACAATAAAATATGTAAATTCGTTTGTTTGAGGTCCATTTAAAGTGTAGAAAACTGGGATACTCACTCTTGGGCCTTCGGCTCCAGCTTCGCCTTTAGCACCTTCTTGACCAGGAGCTCCGGGGTTGCCAGGGTTACCAGCAGGGCCATGACGTCCAGGTTCCCCAGCAGCACCCTAAAATATGCATATATGTTTATATTCAAGAAAGGACTCAAAACAGTACAAAAAACATGTTAAGCTTTACCTTAATTCCAGGCATTCCAGAAGGCCCAGGTGGACCAGCGTTACCAGGTGAACCCTAATAAAAAAGGTTAATTAGTTACACCAGGTGCATTGATCTAGTAGTAATTAAACAGTAACAAAATATAGTAAACGTACTTCACGACCAGCATCACCAGGTCTACCAGGTGGACCAAGCAGTCCAGTTTCTCCCTGAAAATATACAATGTATCAAATTTCTACATCAATTGGGTTTGCCTCCAAAACGGATGTTTGGAAATACTAAGGCTGGGGGATTTACCCTTTGACCCGCTTCTCCTCTAGCTCCTTTAGATCCAGTTAATCCTTGCAAACCCTATGAAAACGTACAAATGAAAACCTTTATGTATCACTGCACTGCAAGATGATGGAAACCAGAAATTCAAGCTGAAACCTTACAGGTGATCCGGTTTCTCCTCTGTTTCCAGCTTGACCTGGGTTTCCTTGCGAGCCCTTTTGACCTGCTAATCCTCTTTCACCCTTCATGCCAGATGCACCCGCAGGGCCCATGGGCCCAGGGAAACCTTGATTTCCAGTATTTCCAGGCTGTCCTCTTTCTCCTTGGGACCCAACTGCACCAGGTTCTCCCGGGGGTCCAGGCGGCCCTGGATCTCCCTAAAATATTACATTTTTAATTGTAGCATCATTTCATTTCATCATTCAGTTAGATATCACTTGTTACCAACAGAAATCAGTTCTTACTTTATCAGCCGGTTCTCCTGGTGGACCTAGGGGACCAATCGGACCCTGTGGACCTCTTGGGCCCAGAGGACCGGGTGGTCCTTCAGGTCCTGGAGGACCAACATCTCCTCTGTCGCCTTTGGAACCAGAGGGTCCATCCAAACCTCTTGCTCCTGGTAGACCCTATGTTACAAAAAATAAATGCAAGAGCTTCTGTATTATGTCTTGTTATAAAATGTAATGGAACATTTGTTGTTAGTTGAATCCTAAACTTACCACTAATCCAGCTGGTCCAGCATGACCCTTCATTCCTTTTTCTCCAGAGGGTCCCTAAAGGAGCATTGAAATGAATTGAGCACAAGCCGTACAGTTAAAAATCTGCATGCATCCAAAATGTGCTGAACTTACAGGGCGGCCATCTGCACCAGCTGATCCAGATTCACCTCTTGGTCCTTGAATTCCAGCCGGTCCAATGGCTCCTCGTTCACCGGGGAAGCCTCGTTCTCCACGTGGTCCGGCTGATCCGGGCAGCCCTGGAGGTCCTGAAACTCCAGTTTCACCGTCTTTACCAGGAACGCCGGGATTTCCGGCAGTACCAGGCAATCCCTTAAAAGGAAATAAAAATGTGCATTAAGTGGCTAATAAAAACGGCCCAAAAACATGATGAGGGATAACTGATTAATTTCATTAAAAATATTATTAATGATTGTGCAGACATAACCAAAAATTCCCAGGCGTTTCTATTTCTTTAAAAATGTTAACATCTTCACGTATCACATAAACGATATTTAAATGTGTTCATTCCATTTATTTCATTTTCCCTCAAAAATACAAATTTAATAACTACGTCTAAGTCGCTACTAACTTATTTAGAGAAAATCAAGTTTTTTTCATGTTTTATAAAGTTAAGGAAACGCATTCGTTAACATTTTGGAAAAGCTAAGCCCTTTTTACTCATATTAAACGTATATATATAGACCACAGTTACAAGTAATGTTAAAAAGCAAGTATTCCCTTTTACCAAAACCTAAATATGGATATACGAAAAAAATTTCTACCCTCTATTTTATATTAAATTAATTTTATAACTAGAAATTAATTCTTACTTGAAATCCTCTCGCACCAGTTTGACCAGGAGGACCTCGTTCTCCACTCTCGCCAGGTGGCCCAGGTAAGCCTTGGGCACCCGTTGCTCCATCTTTGCCAGGATCACCTCGAGGTCCCATTGGTCCCGTAGCACCAATATCACCATCTTTTCCAGGTTCACCCTAACGGCAAATTAAAAAATGCAATCAACACGAGTACCAGTTACAAATAATTTTAAACAAACTGTTAAGTATCGTACTTACCACTAAACCTTTATCTCCTGGTTTGCCAACCAAACCGGGTAAACCTTGAATACCTTGGGCACCTTGATCACCAGGTTTGCCATCTGCGCCGGGTGGGCCACGGGGTCCAGGTTTTCCATCTCGTCCAGGAGGACCAGTGCGTCCCGGAAGTCCACGGAGACCCTATTTTAAAATAGTTAGTGACATGTTTCTCAAATCATTAGAAATTTCATATTGAACCATGTGTCATCTTGCCTGTAATCCAGGTGGTCCAGGCCGACCTGGATCGCCAGATTTTCCTCTCTCGCCTTGTAGTCCAGCCTGTCCTCTGTCACCGGGGATACCTTTAGGTCCTAGAGGACCATCTGGACCTGGCAGCCCTCGTAATCCCATCGCTCCTCTTTCACCGGGGGGTCCTGATGGCCCTGGAGATCCTATGGCGCCTGTTTTACCCCTTTTTCCAGCTGAGCCTGGTGCTCCTGGTAATCCTCTGGGTCCTGGCGTTCCGGTTTCTCCTTTAGGTCCATTTTCCCCTTTGAATCCTGGCTCTCCAGGAATACCCTAAAGGCAATATGTCACATAACAAGATTTCATGAAACAATATGGAAAATATTATATATAATGGAAAATTGCAGCATTTACAAAAAATACACATACCGGGGACCCTTTTGAACCCGGAGATCCCGGACTTCCTGAAAGTCCGGGTGGGCCTCTTGGTCCTGGAAATCCTGGCGTGCCAGCACCACCTTGATCTCCCTATTTTGAAATAAAAATGTATTTATATTTATCAGAATATTAAAGGAAATATCAGAAAAAAATGACAACATTCATAAACTTTTTAAATTATACCATACCTGAGAACCCTTCTCTCCAGGCGTACCATCTTTACCAGGCGGTCCCTAAAATATCACATTTGCAATTAGGACAGTTTAAAAACGTTCCTCAAGTTAGCTTCCATATGAAAAACAATATGCTTGCCATTGCTCCAGCTTCTCCAGGTTGTCCATTTCGTCCGGATTCTCCTCGTGGTCCTTGCAGCCCTTGACTTCCCTTGGGTCCGTGCATCCCTTGATCTCCCTTGGAACCAGGAGTTCCAGGGAAGCCAGGAGGACCTGGTCGTCCAATCGCTCCCTAAAAATAATACGTGTGTCTAGTAGCTTGCAATACCGCAAAGCTTGGAAGCTATGAGTGATTGCAGAATTCCAGGGGCACTCTCACGAAATTGTATACTTTAAATTATATTTCCCATTATAAAGACCTGTTAAGGACCTACTCTTTGTACCGTTTAAAAAATTAGAATTATAAATAATTACTTTGGGTTAGTTTATTACCAAAACAATGGACCAACTGCAAATTGTACTTTAAAAACATTACAAACCTAACCCTACGAAAATAAAGCTAAGAAATCTAATATTGATTTTATATTGATTACACATTATACTTTTTCATATACCAAAATCATTTAATCGAAATTTTAATTGTAGTTGACTTATTTAAAATAATTACTCACTGGAGTTCCAGGTGGACCAGCAATTCCATCAATACCTCGAAGTCCCTGTAATAAAATTTCATATTGTCCTTGATTATAGTTGCTTATTTTTATAATATATTTAAGTTATAGTACTTACGGGTGGGCCAGGTGGTCCTTCTCTGCCACGCTCTCCCCTTGGACCGGAAGGGCCCTGAAATTTAAAAAACGTTTAGAACCCTGACGATATTCAAAAACAATAATACTATTGTTATTCAAGTTACCAGTGGTCCAGCAGATCCAATAGGTCCTGGAGATCCTGTCATACCCTAAATAAAAAACCTTCTATTAAAATGCGGAATTGATAATTAAGTTGCCTTCATATGTATGTCTTCTTACTTTTTCACCAGAAACACCTTGTTCTCCTTTGGCTCCATCCAGTCCAGAAAACCCCTGAAGGGAAATACATTTTAATCAGGCATATTAAGAAAATATGCACCAAAATTAAGGTCAAGATTTTAAAATTCGTTGTATACCCTGTGTCCTTTAGCGCCTGGCATACCGGGCATGCCAGGGAGCCCTCTCGAGCCAGCTGGGCCTGGGGCCCCAGCAGCGCCTGCTTGACCATCATCTCCTGGTTGACCCTAAATGTGTGATGTATTGTTTAATCATCATACAAGACATACAAGAATATGCAGTAAGTTAATGAGTTTAAACTCAATACGTACATCTTTTCCACCTGATCCGGGCAATCCTCGGGGACCAATGGGTCCAGGTGAGCCCTAATTCAATGTCAAAGACCATTAGAAATTACTCTCTATCAGAAACTATAAGTAAGGAAAATCATTTTTACCGGTGGACCAGAATCCCCCGGTTCGCCTCTTGTTCCTTGAAATCCCTGTGGTCCCTATAAAAAATGTATTACAATTTATTAAAACGACGAGAATATATATCAAAATTATCGTGCTCCCTTTAGAAGATATGTTTACTCACTGATGGTCCAGGTGGTCCAGGAGGGCCCCTTGGTCCTACAGGTCCCTAGAATACAAGTGCACCATCATAGTTAAAGAAAATCTTCGAATTATTCAAACTTGAGCAATGAAATTAAAATGGATTTTACTTACAACTTGAGCTTGTAGGTATTGGAATGGATCAGGCCCAGTTGGCCCTTTGTCGGAAGAACTTGAAACTGAGGCGAATTGAGAAAGTAATGAGGTAGGCTAAATAAAAGTCGTAAAATAATAAAAGTTAGGTTTTATTTCAATCAAATTTTAAGTATGTGTTCCTTGCATGTCCTTACATCTCCTGGGGGACCCGGGGGTCCGGGTGCTCCTGGGAAGCCGTGACTCCCTGGTTCTCCTGGCACTCCCTTAAAATGGTTAAAAATCAACTCTGATACAAAACCACAAAAATGTGTTACTAATTAAAATATGTTGACATTTAAAACTTTCTAACCCCTTCGCCAGGCCGTCCTTGTGGACCTTGTTCACCTGGTTCTCCCTAAAATTCAAACAAGTAGATTCGAAGGCTATATTGATGATCACATTTCATAAAAGATAAACTATATACGAGTGGGTTAATTGCTGGTAATCGCGTTCAAATTCAACTTATCTAATTATATCTATTACCCTTGGACCAGGATAAACCGGAGTTTCTGGCGGGTATACATTTTCTCCCTGACTTCCTTTTGGTCCAACCTGCAAAATGTTAGAGAAATGCAATTGGGATTTCTTCTGTGTATCTAATTCGATCTATTTTACGACCGAAATTCGAGAATAAAATATGTGATTTTTGCAAATCGCCATTTTGGAACGCGTTCGAAAAACAGCGGAAGTGACGACATAACATGGCGTCAAAAGCGAACAAAATGTCGACATTTGTATTTTTCGGTCAATTGTCAAAAACAAAAGCATTTCTAGGCTGAATTCAGAAAAAAAAATACATACGGAAAGCACTGTACTTTCTGGCTCAATTGGTTCAGATATGTCTGGGCAAACGGGACAACACTGATCCAAAGGAATGTACTGTTGCGTAGGACAGTCCAAGTCAGGACACGTTTGTTGTTCGCACACAACATCTCCTGAATTGCATTTACATCTTGTGCATGGATCTGCGCTCCAGACATCTCCTTCATTATAAACATTGCCATCGAACTCGCATTTTGTAGGACCTTAAAATGAAAAAAAAAGTTTTTAGAATAAAATTAAACATGCCTATGGCCATAAAATGTTCTCTGAATTTATTCATGATAATAATTTTTTTTTTATCCAGCTGTGCTGTATATGCAACTGATTATATTTACAACTTGACGTACGAGTGTACTTTTTAAAGTAAAAAAAGACCCTCGCAAGAATCCCCCTCCTGTTCTCGTTTGTCATCTTCTAAAAAAACCCGAAAAATTTAACACCAAAAGTGCAACCATGTGCAATCCCATATGTGGTGTATGAAATTTCAAAGCACCCTGAAAGATAACGCAAAAAAAAAGAAGAAAAAACCACAAACGCTTTCAACTGCCTACTTTTACAAAATGTATATTCATTATGGAATGATATAACCGATATTCATGTATATGATGAATGTTGATTGTTAGCATAATTCTTGACTAACCAATTATGCTCCCTTGGGGTTTTCCCCCAACATTTTTTGCAGGTCAAAGATTTTTCCCATAACATGACATTTCCTTGATGAGATAAAATTACTAAGCCAATTAAGTTTGAATCAAGGAAATGTAAACTTTTTGGTAGGATTTTTTAGGAAATATTTAACTAACTCCATTTATTGTAATCGGAGTTTAAAACTCGCTTAACAAACAACAACAAACATACAGCATAGAAAGGGTATGGTTTGGTAAAATATGGAAAGCTATAATATAAACATATATATTACATTAAAAGTATATTAAATTTATGGACAATCCTTGACTCATATATACAATATCGCGAAGGAATTAAGTTTTCTTTTATGATAGAGTTTGGTCAAAGGTTAATCTGGTATATTGGGCACTACTGGCCTTGTTGTTAATTAAACTTATTATTTTTATCATGCAAAATAAATCAAAACCTATGGATGTTCGCAAACTGCTCTCCAAATAATTTAAGCAGATTAATTGGAAAAAAATTCATTCATAATGCGATAAGCTGACGTCTAATTAGCCCATTAAATACACTGTAAACTCTTTGAAACACATCATTTTAAAACATGGGGGCAATGCCCAGATTTTTTTTTTTTTTATGAAAACCAATCTTTATTCATAGTTATGTGGTTGTATAGTATAGCTTTTTATTTCTAATACCACTTTTTAAAATTTTCTGTAAAATTGGATTTGTATCAGACAAGTTTGGCAATTACATCAGCGTAATTAAGTTTCTGAAAAGCAGGTGATAAGTATATAACTTCAGATTTGATAAATAAATGAGCAAATTATTAAAATATTAAAGTGTGACAATTGTATTCTTTGTATTTAGTGCTGGATACAATTGTCCTGTTTGTAGTTATGATATTTGTCCAGAGATGGCAAAGTATGCTTGGTAATGATAAGTCTATGTGTATTTAGATGCAGTGCCATCTCTGGACACAAAACATAACTTATGTGAAATAAACTTAATAAAACTTTTCCAATACAATTTGGATTAGCTTTCAGTTTTTTTTTCTTATTTAGTTGCTAACCTCACGTTATTCCCCCTCATTTAGCTCTGCATTGCAAGTTTAAACATTAACCAACCGTCGTTTAACATCTTATTAATCGCTCAATGTTAGACCCCATGGAAATCTCTGATGGTGCTAAAAGCTTCATGAATGAGAGTGATTTATCACGTTTCCAAAATTCACTTTTTATCAAGTTCATAAAAACTGGCTAAATGAAGGGACAAAGTTCACTAAGCGTTCACTGTCCTCGCCATACATGAAAATGATCCTCATTGATGCACAATTTTTTTCTTTATTACATTTTCCAAGTCATTACACCCCAAAATCTACACGCCTCGCCCATAAACCATATTTCAGTTTAAAGAAAAGATAATTTTTGAGCTAAATTTTAAAAGTTTGCATTATTTGCTCCAGAATAATCTCTATATCAAATTCGTACACATGATATGATATCATTTAAAAAGCTTTCTTTTCCCTGTAAAAATTTTAGATTTTTATAATTCTGAATAAATTAAAGTCATACCTGATGGCCTCGTTTCAGGAGTCGGTGGCACATCTCCATTTACAAGCACTTCTTTAACTTCAGTCTCATAGTCGTCGTACTCATCTTCCTCCTCAACTTCTTCAACAGGCTGAGCAAAGGCAAGTGATGCTAACACTAAAAACAGTGTCCAATACTTGGTTGGGATCTTCATGATTGTATTCGTAGCGAATAGGGAATTGTTGGTGGCAACCCTAGGCCCCACTTGGGCATAGGGCTAACAATTGCTTGAAATGGCTAACAATTGAACATTATTTGAGTTTTGGATTCCTATCTACTTCTTGCTTGATTGAGGAGCTGAGAGATACTGCGAAAATGTGCACCAGGACTCTCGTTATATATGTGTAGTGGGAATGGAAGCTCATCCCTGTCCCGACCATGGTAATTCGATAGGCGCAGGGTGATTAGGGATGAGCGAAGGCTGTTGACACCATCGCACGCATTTTTATCCCAAACGACTGACTTCAACACTTCACCAATGGCTCCAGCCTTTTGGTACAAGTCCTGTTGGGTCACCAAAATAAAAAACCGTTACTTTGTTGTTCCTAAAACAGTTTTTTCTTCATCTTCGAAGCCTGGAAATATGTCAAACATCTTGTTTAGGAAGAATCATTACCAGAATAATGTGTTTCAACTTTAGTTGCAACCAATATATGGGAAGTTTATGTTACAGAAATAAAGTTTGATTTGAAATTATGGAACTTATCTATCTTGACTGTTAACTTGTTATACTGTTATTTAACACAACTTAAAATATTTTTTGTTTACAATAAATCTAATACAAAGCCTTAATTCCTAGATTATTAGGAAATGATCAAAGGGAAATCTTACCATTTTAAAGAAACACATTTTAGAAAATTGAACTTTTTGATGAAAAAAGACATTCGATATGCTGACATCTAGAAACAGTGAAAATATAAACTTAATATTTAATACATTTCATTAGGATTCAATTTTGTAGTTTTGATGCCTGCAATGGTGGCTAATACAGCTTCACAGTTGTTTAGTTGTCTGAAAATAAATTATACACAATAATTCACGAATGATAAATTGAGTCCGGAATTAGTTAATTTAATGAGCTGGAATTAACTATATTAAATTACATTTAAATTTATTTGGATGGTTTTTGAAATGTCGTAAAATTTAATATTCTGATTTTTGTTAATTTAATGACAAATTAACGTGAAACACTTTCGTTTTATTAGTAACAAGGAAATATAAATTAAATAAAAGCTGAAATGTATTTTAGGAAACTGTTCTTAAACATTGAACTGTCGTTTTTGTGTCCACATACGGTGATATGAGTATTTTTTATGAAGCTCTAATAAAAAACTTGATAAGAGGCATAATCGGAGAACCATGCATCATATGCTACAAAATAATGTCTTGCAGTCTGCAGAAATCATTTACAAGTTTTTTTGCTTACATTTGTCAAACAAATATGCTTTTTTTAATAGGCGCTCACAAACACTAATGGGTCACTGTTCTCTCTGTATTCAAATAGCTCTATTTAACCGGGTTCTTGCAAAAGTAATTGAAGATTTAATAACTACTGAAAAGAAATAGCGTGGACAGATTTAAGAGGTCACCAATTTTTATTTTTATTTCAAGGGGTTAATTAAGTTTTTCTAATGACGTTTTTTTATCTTTTCAATTTTTAATTTTGATAAATTTCTCCTGATTAAATCACGTGGATTTCAATTAAATACGACAACATTTTCAAATATTCAAAGATTCATGCAACATTATGCTTAAACTACATCTGTGATAAGAAAGAGGATTGGTTTACCTGCAAAGAAACAAGTCCTTTCATACTATGTTTTTCAAAATACTGTTGTTTTCACTGTGAGGTAGGTGATGGAAATATTTCATATTTTTTTAATGGGGCTCATGGGTATTGTTTTTGAATGAAATATCGATAATATGGGGGAAATTTCAAGAAAAATCGTCTGGAGAACTTCACTTTGAAAGTACGACATTTTTCCTGCCAAAAGTAAATACATAATAATTATTAGCATTTTAGAGCTTCACAACTTAAGCTAAATATTTCAACAAACGAAGGAATCACCTTCAAAATAGATTTAAACACAGTATGTGGCTGGACAATCACAACGAACACTTCCGCTAAAAAGGACTCCAAATGAACTGCCGAAAATGTTTGAAAATTAGTAGAAAACCAGTTAACGTTAACTTTATACCAATAAAACAATACAACAAATTTGTATAGAAAGCAAAATGAGATTTAATAGTCCATGATATTGATAAGTGCCACAAACATGCGCAAATCATGATTGACATCCGATTCATAAGAATCAAGTACGAACAGTGATTTCTATTAATATTCACAACGTGCCCGTCCTTTAAGGCCTTTATCATGTGCTTTATTTGTTTGCTGAATAAATTTCCCAGTTTTGGAAAACTACCAACCATTTTCATAATTTTGTTTAACAATTGATTCAAGACATCTAAGTAGTTTCCAAAAACTGGGGAATTAATTCTACCGACAAGTGAAGCTACCGATGATGAAGACCTATGATGAGTAACACGTTTTGCATATCTCCGGGTTGAATTAACACAAAATATCGCCGTTTGTACTTGATTTATCAGAAAGGCATTTGAAGAATGGAACATATATGTCACATATACAGTCGAACCCGCTTAATTGCACAACGACCCAACAAGCCAAAAATGTGCAATTAACCGGTTTATGCAAATACCCGGTCAAAATTCCATACAAAAGTTGCAAACGGGGCTTGTAAAATATGTGCATTTATCCGGTGTGCAATTAAGCGGGTTTGACTGTATAAAGAAAATGCACATTTGCCATCAGTGGGTATAAAGTGTGAGTAAACATATTTATAAGCAACCCAAGTAAAATGCAAGTGTGAGTAATGTAAGTATGTTACACCCCAAGTCCTACTTTCAATCTCCACCACAGCAAAGATAGAGATCATAATTAAAAAATGAAATCTTGGATGACATTAGTGGCAAATGTTGCTTTTTAACGACATAAAAATACTGTGATAGTTGGTAACGATATACGAGAAATAAGATTAATTTTATCACTGGTAGCAAAACATGATAGCATGTTCATGAAGTTTACATTTGCATTTTAAACTGGGAAAAAATAAAACTGGCAAAGCCGAAGAAGTGTGCGAAACAATTTTTTCTACACTATCTGAGCTGCAGTGGAAAAGAATGCTTTGGTGATTGGTCAGTTTATTTACTAACTGCATAATGATAAACGATATTCGTCATTGGGTACAAAATCTTCTCAAAAAAATATTTACAACCGTAAAAAATAAAGAAGGTTGGACAGTAGAGGCTATTTTATGCTCATCATTCCTTAATAAATAGCCCTTCTTTTGTCTGAGCGCCCTTGGTGGCTAATAAGCCTTTACCATGGCATCGCTTTGCCTATCACACCAACAGCTGTCAGTTTTTGGGAGTGTAAAATTCCGAGAATGCACTTACCAATGTAGAAAAAAATGCTGCCATTACGGAAATTCCATAAATCCTGGAATAGCCCTCCAAATACACTGCTGTGCAAGCACTAGCAAATAAAAACAGTAGTCTTCAATAAATAAAATGATGTAATGAGCAAGAAATTTGGACAGCAAAACTACTTAAAAATGTGGTTGCTCAATTAAAATCTTAAGAGCCTTTGTCGTGCATGAGACAAGATGTGTTATTGGCTATTCTCCTCCCAACAGCTAAATGCATGAACAAGGTTTAGAACAATGCCCGACATTTAACTCAGTCAATAAAATTGTTTGAAAGTGGTCTCCTACTTTTAAGTAGTAGCCTGTGGAAATGCATTCGAGTTCCAAACTGTAAATTTATAGTAGTGAAAATCTTGGTATTACTCTAGTCCAGTGTTTCCTCAATTAAATTTAGTCAACGAACATTTTTATATTTTGCAAAACATAATGAAACCCATTTTTTAAATATAGTTTTAAATGGGACCCTTAATTTGGGAACACCATTTTGGAAACATTGTTCTAGCCAATACAATTTCTCGTGATGATAAATGAAACAATGCCTGACTTCCGGCTTCAACTTAGGTTCAGTGTTCCCCATCGGGATTAACTCCACCCTCCGGATTCATCGGAACGCTTTCACTGTTCGGCGAAACATTTCTTGACGACTCACTGGGATATTCTTCGGAACTTGGCAAAGGGGAATTTCCTACATTAGGGAATAAAGGAGGTGGAACTGGTGAATTAATAGCATTTGCACTCTCCGGTGTCGCAGCATGTGGAACAACTGGTTCGTTGGGCAAAGGTACATCCTGGTCGATTCTGTGCGGAGGTGGGACTGAAAGATAAAAAAATCTTAGTACAGACGCCAAAGAGTGTTTATGAAAGTATGGCAGTTTCTGAACTAACCTTCCATTTTCACAATGGCTTGTTCGTTTTGCTCTTCTTGAGGTGGGGCTGGTGACAAGTTTTCTTTAATAGCAGGAGTACTGTCTGCTGGTGATGGATCGACTTCCATTGCTTCAGATTGTTCCGGCTGCTGTTCAACTTTTTCAATTTCTTGAACTGTTTCCGTGAGGGGTTCCTGTTGAAGACAAAGGTGCACACAATATAAATAAATTCCTAGATATTTATTTATTGCCATTAATCTGTTATTTTAGCATGCTCACCGACTCACAAGTTCAAATATTTGACTGACCTTTTGATCGGCATCATTTTCCATTGGAGACCCTTCCGCATTCTGAGTCTGTTCTGCATTTGGTGGTGGGCTCTCCTTATTTTCAGCAGCAGCATCAGCTTCCGTCTGTGCCTTGATAGCTTCTTCTTGCTTCTGCTGCAAAAGCTGCTGTTGTCGTGCATCTTCTGCCGCTTGAGCTTGAACTCGTTCGTTTTTCAGCTGTTCCAGTGCTCTGTCCACCATTTTTTTATACATTTCCGGATCTACCGCTTTCACACAATGCTGAAAAGGAATAAGTACTAATAAGAACATCTATGCCCGTATCCAAGCTGCAGAAAAAGGGAAAGACTAAATGGAAATAGTTGCCTTTTTCAATTCTTCTTGAAAGGTGTCACTAGATTCAATAAATTTCCGTTTCTTAACATCAAATCTGTCTTCTATTTGTTGTAATTCAGCAACAAGTTTTTTCTACAGAAATGAAAGATTTCATAGTTTTTAATAAATGATTTCACTTAATTAGGGAACAGAATAATAATGTATTGTAGTTTCTTACCTGGTGCATTGTCAAAGATTGAACTTGTCGCCTTAAAACGGTCATTCTGGTCGTGGTGACCACAGATCTCACGTCAGGTACTACGATGTCGCTGAAGATTTCATTAATCAAACGGTGATTGCGTAGATAACGAGCACCAGCGATATGCTTTACCGAAAATCCATCATCGGAATCTATACAGGGAAAATTTCCTTTCCTTAATATGCTTAGACGAACAGACCCATATGGTTAGATAAGTGTTAATATTTCTAAGGCGTCATTACCTTCTTCTTCGTCAGCAGTGATAGCAATTCTCCCATCCGATTTCTGCTAGAAATGAGGAATTCTTATTACTGTCCTGAATTAAAATGTTGGCAAAAGACAAATCTAACTCCAGAAAAATGGTCTTATTTTGCTTGGTTTTTCAGACAAAGAACAGCAAAATGCATGCCAACAGCAATATACATGCAAGTAAAATATTTTGAAACAGTCAACGTGCCAACAAAACAAATCAAACGAGTTAGTGTCATCTTTTACCATTCTCCAAAATATCATGATTAAAAAATAAAATAAAAAAAAACAAGCCAAACCATAAACACATGATTATAATAATTGTTTGAATGAATTACAGCGGGAGCTCTGTCTAAAACGTCACGATCGTCAGCAGCTTGTTGAGCTAAGAAAAACAAAAATGGCTAATTAATAAACAAAGTAACCGGCTTGACGAATCGCTTAAACGATGGTAAATATTATCTAAACAAGCAAAATCAGATCAGGTCACTTCAGGTCACCTGTACCATTCACGCGGCGAAATGCCACCTTACGATACCTCAACAGTTTTATAAACGAGATTCATATAACAATATTTATAGTTTGAGAAATAATTTATGCAAGCTTACTAACATGTATACAACTATTTTGGGTTCACTTCTTGTATCATACAAGAGTGCTGCACATCAATGTATTGTCAACTCGTTGAAACCATTATTGCACTTCAACAACTTCTTCACTGCCACAAATCACTGTTTAAATTGACCAATGTTACATGGTAGACTGATTGCAAGCCATTCAGCTGCCTACGCATGTGTGAAAACCACACTTGTGCAGTACGATACTGCTGCTAGCAGAAATTTGTATGAATTGCATAGTTGCTACAATGGATTTATGATTTCCAAACCACAAAGTTTGAAACATTAACTTTTGAGGATAATTAGAATTAGGCCTACAATACAAATGAGAAATGTTTTCAACAATAATTCCATCTTCCTCCAATACTCTCTCTCTCTATATGAACGATTTATTACATCTCCTTCAGCCCGAAACAGCTATGCTTCACTATCTAATAATCACTAAACTAAAAAATATATGACCGATCTGTGATGCAAATTGTGAAACAGACCTCTTCCCTTGGCTGCCATCCAAGCTTGATAAGCAGGAGAACTTTGGTACGTTTTCATTGCCTTATCATAGTCAGTCTAAAAATCAGACAAAACGGTTTCTTGAAAATAAAATATAAAGCGAAAAGAAAACAAGCGGGATTTATGCGGGTAAAGCATACAAATTGCAAGCTTAGTCTAGGGATGAAGCTCAAGCACATACCTTTTCAGTTTCATAGTCATCTATGTATTCTTGTTTACCATCATCTGATAGTTCGCGCCACATCTGCCCGATAATTTTTCCAATTTCCCATAATTTCAAATCTGGATTCTGTGCTTTCACTTGATCCCATACCTTTACAAAAAATTATATAGATAAGCGTGACGTTATCTATAATATCTACAGTAACCGCCAAGCTTACAAGATGTATAACTACTGAAGCCTACCTTTCTGCTGTAGCGCATGTAGGGCATCAACGGCTTATCCGGAGGTTTAGGCGGTTTCGGAACCCTGGCCTCGGACTGTGAAAACCCAAACTTGTGTGTTTTACAAGGCAAGTGTTGAAAGGTGCATGCACAGAATTCAACTAAGCCATCACAATTCTCTCTTAAGTTAAATTCTAATTATCATAATCTACTCTACAATCAGATAAATATGTAAAGAGGTGACTGACCACGGTGGATTTGTTTCCAATGCGAACGGGGTTAAACCCTGGATGTCCATGTGGCGAAGATACAAAAGGGTTACCCATTGACTAGAACAAATCAACAAACTCCAATGAAATTTTCTGCATGAAATTAAGTTGAATTTATGCTCTTGGCACTCGATTTTAATAAGGTTATAACCTTATTGAGGCTAATTAAGTTTTGAAACAATTTCAATAAGAATAAAAATATTTGCTTAAACTAAAATTGTTACACTCGGAACCCCATTCAACACTGGTAATGAGGTTCAGCAATTTAGCAAGCAGTATGTTCGAATATACGAGCTATCGAAGGCCGGATCCAGATCGGAAACGTTCATGTTATAAGTATAATGTGGAGTTCAGGACAAATCGTCCCACCGTAAATTTAAAGTTTTTTGCCACAAACTTTTACACAAAACACCGTGCGTCTGTAATCAACACGCTTACTCATTTAAATAGCATCTGACACCAACATGAAATCGCGCATCTATACTGCGGCGCAAGTCACTTTGATGTCAGTTGAAAATCGACAACAAACTGATCTTGTGTGGCCTATGCACTGCAATAACTTTGGTAGAACACACAACAATTTACGTTGTGTTGTATTCAGTGAATATGTTTACTAATGTGGACCCGGCCTCATACTTTCACAAATTTGACCCATTACATGCAAAACTAGGATCAAATGTATCATGGCGTTATAATTGATATAGCATGACACTACCAAGTCACGTTATATAGACTCCCGAGTATACCAACTTATTACAAAATCATAACATTGACAAATTGCTATCTTTTGTAGTTAATTATAGTTTAGACTGTAGAACTGCTACTGTAAGCAGACTTTTTATTTCAGAAGCTCAAGTGCAGTTATATTTCAAACAAACACAATTGCACTAATCTGTTTTCATTTGTGTTTGGTTGAATAAAAGTCATTTATAGAATTCATTCTTAGAATTCATTCAAGTACATATCAACATGATGAAATTTAATACACGATTGTGAGAATAGTCAGCAAGCGAACTAGTAGTATCAAGTGCTGCTAGCATATATACTCACTATAAAATGTCAAACTATCACGATCTGAGTATTTCATCAGGTATGGAATGTGCATTTCATTGACAAATGACAAATGTCCACTTGTGAAAAATGTCCTACACGGTATGACCATTTAATATTATACTTTAGTTCTTGAAAGAACTGAAAACTAATTCTTCAATCAATTACTTGTATTTATAACCAATGTTTGCAAAGAGAAATTTAAAAATTCATTATTAAAAAAATCTTAAAACTTGTAATAAATCTCTAAAATATGGCAAAACATTTAAGGGGTTCGGTTGTCGTACTACATGTCATTTACAAATCCACAAATTACTTGTGCAAACTATTTCCATTACATGTTCAGTGAATGTGAAATATTTGCTAGCACACATTTGAAATTATCTACATGGTGCGCTGGCCTTTAATTCTACTTCTGCTACAAGCAGCATATAATTTTGTAGAATACTGCAAGTTAGCTACTAACAAGCTAACATATTTTGGTTTTGAATTTCCCTCATTTACAAATAACCGTAGCAATTCAATGTTACCTAAGCCATGTTGCTGGAAAAGTTCACACAGCAAATGATTGCTTGATACAAGCATTTAGACATGGCATTGACAAGTTTTTAAAGATATTTTTTTATGGCTAAGCCCTTTAGAAAACCAATGAAATATATTCTCTAAAGAGTTCTATGCAGAGTGTGAATGCCGATGAGTTTATGGCCTAACAAAGCAAAGAAATTCCCAGGCCTACCTGCGAACCCGTTGGAGTACCACCGATTTGAGCACGTAGTCGATCTGGAAGGGTTAGGACAAAGCAGATATTAGGACAATTTCAAAACTATGAAGTGAATGTGCATAACAAAGTGCTAAAACCTAATCTTTCAAATTTATTCTTCATAACTATGTAAATGATAACATGGGTATGGGAGTTTTTACATCCAAATTAATCCTTAGCATGCTTACCCCTTAGAATGCCAACATTAACAGGTGTTCCTGGGTTCAGCACATCTAAAAATTCCAAAAAACGTCCAAACCCATGCAATTCAAGCAAAAATAAAAATAAAACTTAAAAATGAGAATTATGCCATGCGACAAGTTTAAATACTATTTTACACTACTGAATTACTAAAATACAAATTAAGATCGCTAGATTAAAATTATAAATAAATTAAATAGTAAAACTACTATAGCTATAAAAAATACAGTGCACTACACAATCATGGTACGCGTACGATTAAATCAAAGAATTCAAGCCATTAAAAATGTTTATTATGCATCTATTTTTAACTCATCCCAAATTGAAATTTGGAAATAATGCATTTGGCTTTAGAAAAAACTTTAGTATGCTCAAACCCCCAGATATTCAAGTATCTGTCATTTGGTTCTATTCACAGAATGAGGATAAAATGAGATTGAGCTATGTGGGCTGTTGTTGCCTATCCAAGATTCAAATATTAAATTTGGTAATCTAGACGGAAACATATGAAAATTTATTCAGCTAAATTCAAATTGCATGACAAACTGTCCCAAGTTCAAAGCTGCCCCTCGTCCTCAGGTGGAGGTCTTAAGTTTTTGGGATTAATGATTTGCAATAACAAAGAATAACAAGTTAAATCTTCAATATTATAGTTTGTTATCGCCTACTAGATTCAGGAACATAACTTAATGATAATCTCTCATGATCATTTATAAAGTAATAAAATTCATCTAGTAATTCGTTCTTGGTTAAGCTGTCAAGTAAATGCATAGGCATACATTTCTTGTCGTAATTGGGGTAAGACATAGAGAATTAAACGTGGTATCATGGTGCATGCATGATTTAGTAATTTAAAACCCTTTGATCAGTGACGTCCTGGAGTTGGAATAGTTCTTGTGTTCCATGCGATACTATACGAATGTAGCTTAGCATAAACACTATCACCAACCAACGTATGAAAAACATAACCTAACTTAAAGCTAGAGAAAACATAACACTTACGGTTAACTGATGTCTGTGGCTGGTTGATTGCTTGACGATAATTTGCCGGCAAAGCCATCTTTTAATTATTATATACAGGCTTATCTGCAAGAGAATTTAGGCCTACTTTATTCGAATGTAAGCGTCATGCGTAAAATAAGAGCCTTTGCGCTTATTTAGGAACGATTTTAATCGCTTTTTAACTTATTTTAAGATGCGCACAAGTATCTATGCTCTTAATAATAATAAAAATCGAATGGAACTTAATAAATAGAAAGAAAAAACTTACAAACTGTATTTTGTCGGAGAAATTTTCTAAACAAATCTTCACAATGAAAACACGCCGACAGCCGAAATAACCGCGCAAGTGTCGTGGGCAAACCATAAATTACATAAGCGACAACAGAAACATTTATTGTTATTGACTTACATTTTTTGATTAAATCTAAAAATAATCTTCTAATTAAAATTGAATTTTTACCAAAAAATAAATAATTGATTTTACGCGAAATAGATATTGCAAAAATAGAAAATCAATGTCGATTATGTTATTTATGAATGGTCCTTCTGCTTACATAGCACGGCTGTCGGCTTCTTGTAATTTCTCATCAATGGATTTCGCTTTAAAATGTCTAGGAAACAGGTAACTACGAATTTGTTAATTAAAAAGCGGCTTTTTGCACTTCGCATATTATAAACAGAATTAATGTTTGATTCCACATAACATCCGTGCATTTATCAACTCCTTTATTAAATTCTAGGTTCTTTCGTGCTTCAAAGATCTCCACAAAACAAGGAAACAAGTATTCAAAAATGATGATCTTGCATTAAAAGGTTTACATTCTTTCAGTTTTAATACGCTATACAAGCATTATTAACGAACTGAATGCCAGTCATAATCTTTGGGGGAAATCCTTCCTTTTCGAGACTATTCATTTACCATTCCAGTTGATAAAATTTAACTGGAACATACACATGCATGTACAGCTAGGGTCATGGCCAGTTTTTACAAAAATTTGGGATTATACCATATCTATATGAAGTTGTGTTTGGAAAGTGTAGGAAGATACATTCATTAGACTATGATGTATTGTAATTTACCTCACAAGTGTTTCCTTTATAAAATATTAGAAGCTCGCAAACGAATTAATGAAGAATTTAAGATGCATAAAAGCGAAGAAAGTCCTGAAAAAGTGCAGAAGGTGAATAAGTTTTTGGATTGATGTTGCAGGAAAATAGTCTCTATAATAAACTACAATTTTGTCAAAATGTTATTATTATATACAGCTATTAAAAATAGGAATTGATTCTGAATTTCTACTGAGGACTACTGTTATTCAAGCAAAATTAACACCAGAAGGACATTATGGTAATATTTTGTGCAGTTGTAAATTTATTTGAGCAGTTATGAGAAGTACTATCCTATTATAATAATGGATTTGCAATCCAGTTGTTATCATCATATTGCACTAAATGCATTTTTATGATTGGCTATTCTTCATTGAATAATTTTTATTAAATTCCCAATAGATAAATTTAATAATGGCCTGTTTTATACTAATAGAACTCAAAATCCTAGCTTTTACTAAATAAATATAAATCGTCTAATAATTTTCTAATCTAGTTTTGCATCCATTTTCAGAAGCTAAAATAACCAAAGATACAGAATTTTTCGACAATGTGCCGTACAAAGATGGATGAACCAGTGCTTGCATTTTAAATTGCTTCTAATTAGGCTAGTTTATAAATTGAAGATATGTTATTGAATAAAATGTATTATGTATATTTAAGTTTGTCTGTGTTTTTGATTGGATTTGTCTGGTCTGGAAAGATTCCAATTAAGGTATATACTATGTGAGTCAGTGGTAGCCTTGACATATATTAATAGTTAATCTGTGAGATCAATCTTGTCCTCACTACGTCAAATCTTTTGTTTTGCAATATTTTGACCATACTTGCTTAGTTAGACCTATTTTCGTATTACAAATTTGGTAAGCCAGTCCAAATTTTAGATTACCAAGGGAACTGTGGAAAACGTGGGGCAATGTACACAGTGCGTTTCCCAATTTTCAGCACTGTTTGTTTTGAAAGATAACAGATAGGAAGAGCTTATGTAGAAAATAAATGTTAAACCCTGGGAGAAAAAGGACATGCTCCCAAGGGGGAAGAGTGTGTTGTTTTAGGTCAAAATGACTTCTTTGGAACAGTGTATTATCCAAAATGAAATTTCAGTTAAAGAGAGAGTTTCTATGGAAGAGAAAAGGCTGGTGCTGGCCTACGATGAATTGGAAGAAATTCCACAATACATAATAGAAAAATATGCCAACTGGATCGAACTTTTAGATTTAAGTTATAATCATATAAGGTAAGGATTCTGTCAAAACTGTAACTGCTGAATTCTAAGGACTGGAAACATCACGCCCTACCACAAACTTTGTACTTGATTTAGAAAAGAACTTGTTTGATATTGTCTGTCTCCATCTGTTTTTTTACAAATTTTCAAAAGTAGCTAATCACGTTATCATTGAACGAATTTATAGTTTGATTTACTACGGATTTTTGGATGAATATCGGAGCATTTTATTGCCAAAAATCTTTACAAAAATTGGATTTGACGAATATAATTGATTTTGACATTTCTCATGAGAAATTGTTACGCACAAATGTTATTTACCAAGCAATATAAAAACAGATTTCGCCAAAAATGCAATGTGTTTAAAGTATTTTAATTTTTGTTTTAATGCAGAAATCCTCAATGTTTGTTTAAATTTTCGAAATTAACCACGCTCATTTTGGACCACAACGAGCTAGCATCTGATAGTCCATTTCCAGGATTGCCAAACCTCCACACATTATGGATCAACCACAACAAAATTTCAGATCTCGGTTCTTTCATTTCACGATTGGCCCGAAGCGCACCTAATCTCAAGTATTTAAGTATGATGAACAATCCTGCAACACCGAGTTCGTTCGGAGGAGTATCCTTCACGCAATTCGAGATGTACAGGTAGTTATTTGTTATGCAATTCGAATTTTGTGAGAAAAACAGCACGGGTTTTCTTTGAAACTTTCTTTCCCTAGATATTTCGTCGTTTTTCATTTCACGAAACTTGAACATCTGGATGACAAGCCTGTTTCGTTCAAGGAAAGACAAGAAGCAGCCAAACGATTCAGTAACTTAAAAATACTTCAATTGTTGTTACCCATAACGCCAAAATTCCCATTAAGTCGTGAGAACAAGATTGTGTAATCCAGAATGACGAGAAAGCATCGATTTGTTGCTTGGAATATAACTATTGTTCGGTAGCTTTTGTATAGTAGCTAAGGTTTGTGTCCTTTTAGTAAGCTTTCGCTTTGACAATAAATACATTTAAAGCCTCACCTTTATTTGTAATAATATGACTTAAAGCGGGCAATCGTACACAAGAATTGAGCGATCATCTGATACAGAGACAATTTTTGATCCATTTTCGTTATATTTTGCACACCATACCTAAAAGTGTAAATTATTAAAATTAGAAAGGAAAAATATGCTAATAGTTTGGTATAACTTGGCATGCATTAGATACATATAATTTAATAGCAGTACCTGATCAGTATGTTCGCTGAATGTGTGTACGCACTGTCTCGTAGCAGCTTCCCAAACTTTAACAGTTTTATCCGATGAACTAAAGAGAATTTAAGGGGATTCAAAAAGTGATTTAAAGACTAAAAAGCAATCAAAGGTATGCATTGCATAAATTGCCTTACCTCGAAACGAAATGGGTATTATCAGGGGAATAATCGACATGAAGAACCCAAGAGCCATGGCCAGAAAGCGTCCCTACTAAATTGGCATGTTGCCTAAAAAGAATTTTAGTAAAATTATTTCTAAAAACGCTAATAGAAATTAATGTTCAGAAAGTGCCAAATTAACTACAATGTGTCATTATTCGGTAAGAACATTTTTTGCGAATAGTAATACTCACACGTGATACACTTTCATGTGCCCATCATCCGAAGCAGTAATAAGCAACTCGGAATCAGGAGAAAATGTCAATGACCGAATAGGCATAGCATGACCTAAAAATAATACGTAATACATTGAATTTCATCGCAATTCTATCACAATTTATCAATGTACACTTAATCCATAGTCAATAAAAATACATTTTTAAAAATCATAAAATAATCAACTATGATTATGAATCGTGATTACCTACCTTCAAGCGTATGGAGCAGTTTTCCAGTTGAAATATCAAAGACATTAATAATTCCGTCAATGGCACCACTCGCAATATATTTACCATCAGGACTCTAGCAGCATTAGCAAAAATAACAATTAAGCCGGCGTCTTTAATTATAATAACGATTTGACATTAACAAAGACATACATAAGCAATGCTGAGTGTGAATTTCCCTCTCGTATCAAAAGTTGATTCTAACTTTCCGCTTTCCACGCCATACAAATTTATTTTTCCTGAGTGGCTTCCAGATGCCATGAACTTGGAATCAGGAGAAAACTTGACCATCCAAGCATCAACTAAAATGTTCAAAGTTAATAAAATACAAATGTTTATGCAAAGTAAACATAAAAAGATTTTAAACTTACCTGGTCCAGCATCAATATTTTTAATTTGGTCCCCTGTGTCCAAGTCCCATAATCTTATATGACTGTCTAAAGAACTGGATGCAGCAACTATAAGTTTGATATGAGTAAGTTGAATATTAATACCCTTTTAAACAACAAGTTTTGAGTACGAATTGCAAAAAGTTTGTTTGAGAAAGCCACAAAAAAGTTTTTTTTTGTTTAAAAAGGCAGAATAACTTTATTAGCTTCAAATTTCATACTTGTTCCATCAGTGTTAATGTCAAGCGAAACCACTCCAAGAGCATGTCCTTCTAAGCTGTGACGCAATTCCAATTTTTCATCTGACCTGTAAATAATACCATTTTTATTTCTTGCTATACACATTATAAGACAATATCAACATGAATTAATACATGCATTAAATTTCTGCCAACTTGAAAATACTCAAGCCAACAAGACAAATGGAATGAATTGAATTCTTACAGTAATCTCATGTAATTACCATTTCCAAACTTTGACAAGATCGTCAACTGCCCCTGTTACTATGGATGAAACATCTGTTTTCTTATTTTTAACCCAAGCACAAGTCCAAATCCCATCATCATGAGCTACAATGTAAAAATATTTTATTATTAGATTATGTAATGCTTGAAGTTGACCACCAACCAGCTGGAGAATTAAGTGGCAAAGGGTAAGACACACTTGGGAATAAGCAAAGGTATTCAAATCTTGGTTAAGGTCGTTGTAAGACAAATGACACATCCCAACATTACAAATAATCATATAATCTATAGAACTCAAGAAACTGCAGCTACATGTGCTATGCATTTTTTGCGTCTCCAGGTGAATTTCTCAACTCGCGTATTTACCAATCCAAACTGATGAAATAAATCCATATGTGAAATAAACGGATGACAAATTTAAAATTAACTCATGTAACCAAATACAGCACTTTACTGTCAGGAGCTTGATCAGGTGGATGTGGGTGCTGCAGAGTTTGGAAACGGTCGAAAATTTACTGTTGGTGTGTCTTGACAATGTGTTTTGTTTGAGTTTACAGTGTTACACCTTGTATCCCTGACAAATACGGGCAGTACAATCATGATTGTCAAAACCAGAACAGTAAAAACCGGTACAGTTGTTCATCCCATACCTCCCGTGTGTACAATTAACCTTGTTTCAACTTTGTACTTACCTTGCTCCTGCTTAAAATTTAAGGAATACTAGAAATAAAAGAAACGTTGGCACTGCATTACTTTCGAATCAAACTTTATACACATCTATTTCCAAAATATACTAAAGAAAAAGAACTTACCATTGAAGCATATAATAACAAAACACCATGCGCGCGTCGGGAAGACAACACACTGAAAGCCCACACAGTCTCTTAACAGGCGCTTCAGGTAACGGCTTTTAGCAGTGACGCTACTCGGCCATCACTACATAGATTAAAAAAGCGCCATTTTTGAAAAACTGATTGGGACAATTTAAGAAACTTTGGTGTATAAAATATTGCCATCACGATTAAAATATTTAATAAGTACGATTTGTTTTAGTTCTGCTGCGTGTACTATTGGGTAAAAATCATCAATAGACACATTTCGCAAAAAAAGTAATCTCAAAAGTTATTCCAAGTACTTGTTAGAATCTCAGAAAACCTTTTTTTTTTTTTTTTGCTAAAGATTTCGGATTTTTGTTTTCATAAAATTACACAACATTTTTTAAATATATTGCAACCACCTCGAGGCAAGGTAAAATTGTTTTTTTCTTTAAAGAATCAAGTTTTACTTGATGTTTGATTTTTTTATGTTATATTCTTTAAAAAATTATAAAAAACGTACGTTTTAAAAATAGTTACATCCATTATGCATTTATCTTGTTTGTTACGAAATTGTCTTCGTTAAAACTGCAATAAAGAAGTATCGAAAAATGTTACAGAAAAAAATACTAATTGCCTTCTAATATCTTAACGCACAATTTTAAAATAATATATTTGTATCAAACATATCGTTATCAGACTTTGTTTATTTCATAATTACACGTTTAAGTTATACATAATCACATAACATTTTGACGAGCTGTAGTTTAAATAGTTTGTTAACAAGTTATTTAAGCAATTAGTAACTGATTCATGAGAATTAATTACTTTATATATTCTTTAAATGAAGCATATTTTTTCAGATTTTGGATAAATGCATTCTTCAAATTTGATGATTTCTAAGACATAAATAATTCAACATTTATTCTCCACGCAAACAAGGCGTACTTCTATGCACAAGTAACGTTTTTTACAATCGTAGACATTCACATTATTAATAATATTCAAATACATATACAACATTAAAATACAGATGATATTAATAGAAATGTTAGTAACACTAAGCAAGTAATATCACTAAATCAATATTGCTCAAAAGCGTCAGAAAATTCTTATTCAAGTAAAAATGCATCTCCATTTGCACATTTTGCCAAAATTAATGTCGTTTAAACACCTTAATTGCAGTTGCATATTAAATTTGACACCATTCTTATTTTATAATAAGTTTTTAACAGATAACCAAACGATACAATTTACGATGTTTACAAAATAATTTTTATCTATTTTAATATAAAGAAATCAATGTAGTAGACCATTGCAGAAAACTCTTTTATTTGAATAATCCTTGAAATGAAAATCCGTTACCTCCAGATCGACTTTGGCCTCTTTGTTTATGCAATGCAAATGAAATTCAGACGATTTCTGGAAAGTAAGTTAAATAATAGACTTAAGATACGTCAACATTTTCAGAGTTTCAATTTAAAAAAAAGCTAATACAAAGACAGTGCTTACGACATTTTTTTGCAACTGCACTAATGAAGGGCATTTTTTCACAATTTCCAACTACTAACGAATTGGAATTTCGTGCAACCCAAAACGTGTATAAATACCGTGCTTATATAAAATTCTAATATAAATACATGTACATGCATTTTTATTTTACAGGTTGTCACAAAAGTCCCCCATACAGTGAACTTTTTAATGAAAAAAGATGCGCTCCTATAAGATTCCATCATCGTTAACTCAATAACATTAATGTGGGAAATAATATGTTATTAACTTTTATAAAAAAAATGCTTTAAACATTTAAATTATGCTTCATATACAAGAAATTAAAAATTGAAATTGAGTAAAATTGATCAAAAATCTATTATCTAAAATACGTCATAGATAAGAAGAGAGCTAATAGAGATAATACTAATAAAAAAGAGTTAACGTCTTGTCATAAAACCCATAGTTGCTATAATTTTAATCCTTTAAGAACGACCCCATTTCAAACACATGCTTCACTGTATTCTGACTTTTGGGATACCCTAAATTTCATCATCATTATCAAGTAAATATCTGCATTTCAAGATTTCACTCGCGTATGTGACATGATTTTAGATAACTAGAAGCATAACGTGTTTTTTTTTTTAAAAAAACATCAGATATTTACTTTAACATAATATATTTATGGAGGAAGACTCCACTGTCTTGAAATTTTCAATTTTGAATGACAAATGTAAGCAACTTAATGTTTGATTCTTTCTGATACTATTTATCATTCTCAGATTATAGGCGGCAAATTAAGTGGGAAAAATTATATAAGAAGGGCTCTACTTTATATTCGCGTTACATAAATATTATATTTTCAAATGCATTCGATTAATTAGCATTTGTCGGATACAAATAAAATTGTCTAATTTCAACAGCTGATTTTCGCCCAGTAAATTTGTGGGATAAAAATTCATAGTTCAAGAAATTTAAGTCTCATCGCTTAAATTTTCGAATATCCTCTCCCACCACCAATCACCACAATATTTTTCAAAAGAGTCTAAACATTGTTCTAGAGAGTTTGAAACAATTTGTTATTTTTTTGGTTTTTTATATTGGATGTTTCCGATTAACGGAAATTTCACGATACAGACATGAAATTCCAGAAGGAACAGACGAGGTATATAATAATTAGTTTTGGAAGTAGTAACATGCTTTCGATAAGGCGGATCTAAATACTCAACTTAGCCAAAACTTGAAATCCTAAAATTTTCCTGAGCGCTGTATGGTCACAGAATTTAAAAATTTCACAATCAAATTGCCATGTATTTTCATTTCTGTGACCATCTAGCTCTCAAGAAAATATTAACATAGCAAGTGTAGACCAAGAATATTGAATACTTTAGCCTTAATTTTACACACAATACTGAACAATGGTACAACACAACTTTTCCTGCTATAGGGTGGTGCAGGGGTTTGTTAAGGTCGTGTTACAAAATGGCCACATTTCTTGCATATTTTCGTCCAAGGGGTCATCTTGGTCTCGGCCAGACCATCCTCTTCTTCTGTGCCATTGGCCCCATTCTCTTCAATGATTTCCGCCTCTGCTTTTCTGGCCACGGGCACGGCCCTCCCTTGCATTACGTTGAGGTCATCGTCCACGGACCTGGATCTCAACCTGGTGGTGCTGCTGCCCTCCGGCGACGTCTGGTTGCTCCTGTCGGCTTCGATGGCCATCAGCTGCGGTTGGCCGGCCTCTGCGAATGCATCCTCTGTTAAGAGGTTGACTTCCGTGCTTTCGCCGTTGTCTTCACTGGTGCTGGGCAGAGTGGAGCAAACTATGGTCTGCACCAGGTCCATGCGGGAGTCCAGGCTGTACTGTCTTCCGGCCATCAGCATGCCCTTGACCCGGCAGCGGATGGCCGGGCTGCCCTTGACATCCAGTTGCAGGTTACGGAACTTCTTGTAAAACTCCCGGATGACGTCGTTGTTGTCGAAGATGGCCAGGTAGCTGCCGTTGACCACTTTTGGGGACATGGGGCTGTTGGCCAACAGCAGGCTAGTGCCGAATTCTGGGTGCATTTTCTTGATCTCGCTAACATTAGCCCGTACCTTCTCGGACGGGTTCTGGTGGATCTGGAGGATTCCTTCGGCGGTCTCCCGGATGATGTTCCAGTCCCGTAAGATGTCCGTATCCGTGGTCTGAGGAGACGTCACCGTGAAACGGATGACGTAGATGCCATTCAAGGATGCCGGAACACAATGTAGCTTGCCACTTGAATTCAGCTTCTTCAACAGGATTTCAGTTAGCTGATTTTCACCCTAAAATAAATTCAATTACACGGAATTTAAGATTTTTCATTGTCTAAATAATTGTCTGTGATGCAAAATGGCAAAAGTGATTATACATTGCGATAGAAATTAAATAAATATTACCTTAAGCCTGAATACAACCATTCCGAGATGGCGTTCAACAGGAACATCAAAGCGATCATCAGCTCGAACTAAATTTTCAAATTTGGTTGCAAGACGCACACCCTGTATAAAAGAAATTACCCATTTAGATACGCATTATGGATTATGATGAATAAAAAGGTTTTAAAATAATGAATCTTTGTTGTTAAAAGACAATTAAAATGCAATTATGCAAACAAACAAAATTCTTTTAAAATCACTGTAAACAGGAGTGTGATATTTGTTGACCTTTGACCCTCTGGTTTAACTGCATGCTATTAAACTACGATTTTTTTGGGGATTTGCCATGGACCACTACAAAATTGAACTTTAACATTTTCATTATGATTCCTACGAGAGGTGTCACTCATTTCAGATAACTTTGACAATATGGAGATTCAAATTTTGGTGGGTTTTATGATGACCATACATTTGATAGAGCGTTAAACTCGTTGAATACACTGGTTGAAAAACACTGTGATATACTTGTATAAAGTTTACAAAAAACAATGCATAAAACACATTATTTTGGACATAAGGCATGGCTGCATGCCTTAATCAATAGATGACTAGTAGAACAATATGCTTTCAAAATTGTTGCGTATGAAACAACACGAGGTTCTGGTCTGTCACTTCCGGATGGACTTTTCCTGTTTACGATTGACATTGCGAGCTAAAAGAACACTCGCAAACTGACCTTTCTAATGTGTTCCTGCAATCCACGGATGCCGAAATTTCTGATTACAAACCACAGCTTCAGGGATCGAAATCTTTTGCTCAATGCAATTTGCCAGTGCTGCAAAAAATAGTTCAATAGACATTCTGTAAACCAACATACAATAGCACTAAAATTTAGTTACAAAAACGGTGGCTTACCATGTAATCAATAGCAAGACCTAAACAAATCCAAACAGAATAGTATTTTTTTAGATAACTTGGTTAAAACGTAAATCCCATTGATGAATCGTGATCTTACCTGAATTTTCATGCTGCAAATATAACGGATCAACATTGAATGTCCGATGTAAAGTTTCACTGTTCTTGATCCTGAAATTAAATGTATTCTTAGTAATAGAATTTAATAAGATTAATTTATTTACAGCATGTTGTTTTACAATAATTTGATAATAACATCACTTATGGTTAATTTCTCTTTATTTCCATTAGCGACCATAGAAGCAGCGCCATCTATGTAGATGTGTACAAACTCTAAATTAATAGAAATACTGAGTATTTTACTGTATTTGTCTTATAATTATTTATTTACCCATTCGGACTGTTATGAATTGTAAAAAATGCTGCACATTACAACGGAAAGTGCGTCATGTTCACACATAGTATTGTGAATCTACGAGTATATGGCGCTCACGGTTTTTTTCTCGCTGAACACGAGAGTAAAAGACCCCAAACAGACGCCATTAGGTGGTAATAATAAACGAGGTAAATAATGGAGTAAAAATTGGATATACATTTGTGTATTCCTTAAGGGAAAAAGGAAAAAAATCGAAATTGTGATGTGCATTTACGTACGTGTTGCTATGTTTAGAACAAAAAAAAAGCTAGAGCAGATAAATGTATAGCAGTTTGCCAACAACTGGTTGTATAACGTCTCCTGTAACATACAACCAGGTCTATTTTTTGCTTCCTCTCATCGTTTCTTGTTAATTGTACTCCTCTCCCACCAAATCCTTTATCGTTTCGTCTACTGCGATATCAACGCATTGGGGGCTTTGTCAAACACTTCTTTTTAAAAGTGGTTTCGAAGCATTTTTCTCCCTTCCCAACTGATGAATCCTGATAGAGACAGATGAGTCCCTACGGTGGCATTAGTGGTAACCTACGACCGGTGAGTCAAATGTGGAAATGACACCGACACCCAGCACTATAGAACACACAACTATTTTGGTTAACCCTCTCCTCTCTTCGACGTTAAAAAATAGATGCGGTTTTAAAATGGCGATAAATTATTTTGTAATTAATCTCACATATTTTTCTAAATGTCATTACAAGTTTTGAAATCGGACTATAAACAAATATGTTATTACCAGCAGAATTTCTGAGCGTCCCCTATTAGAAACTTCACTGCTAGGCTCTTACGTATTGTGGTGAAACACCAACGCCATACAAGAAAGCACTTTATAAGGGGGCCGAACACAAATTCTGCTTTCAAAATGTTTGAAACAATGCAGATATTTATACCACTGACAGAATGCATCAAATACATGTATTTAATAATGAATGTATATTTCACTGGCTTTTTACGAAGTAGGAGTATGTTGAAAATCAGCTCTCCAAGGATCACTCACCACAATCATCACCATTTTTCACATATGAACCTTTAGAGCACCATCCCGAATGCTTATAAACGACAATGAAATATATTTTCAAAAGTATCTTAGTTCTAAATTACCTTGTCAGTTGCAGTTTGTCAACAAAATGCACTGCAACAGATGCAGCATGCATTACTATCAAATATGTTTGCAGCATAATAGAAGACAACGTAATTTATAAAATAAGTTTTCTAAGGAGCAGCTAGTTTTGCAATTATTTGAATCATATTGAGTACCATTTACTTCAATTTGGACAATAAATTTACTATAATTATGAGAAGTATTGATGAGCACATGCATGATATTTCACTTTACTGGGTTAGTGTTAACTTCTCTGTGACGTCATTGGGAAAATACCAATGCATAACTCCCACCTCGCTATGAGATAAATAGCTGTCTTACCACATGGCAGTACAGTCAAAATGGACCATCATCCACTTCGATGGATTAAATGCGATTGACTGTGCGTATTCGATCCCAATCAACCATTTCCGAAATTCAGGACATATAAAGGCGGTTCCGGCATAAGCAGCATCAACGTGCATCCATATTTCTTCCTGTTTGCCTGCATAAAAAAATGTTTACCTAATGACATTCCTGTAAATAAACCAGCATCTACTTCAAAATTTCTATCAAGAATTTTACTTCGCTACCCCATATTTGACTTGGGAAAGGGTGTGCCAAGATACACATACTGCAATTAATTAATGGGGTTTTAATCGATATTTGTCACAATTTCAAGCTATTTCTAGTAATTTTCAATTTCAGAAAGTATTTCAGTAAGAAGATTGTACTATATATACTCTAATATAATTAGAAGGTTGATGCAAACTATATCTTTAAAAAAATAAACGTTTTATAGCACGACACAATAAATTCAGTATACTGATAACGCAACATATGTTCATTTTTAGAGCAATTTTAGATTTTAGGCCACACAGAAAAAATTGAGCATTTGTCGCTTTGTGCAGATCAAATTTGTGACTTTAGCAGTTTTTGAATAAACTAAATGTTTCCGAGAGATCATTTATAGAATGTCGAAAACAATGAACTTGGGTCGCACGTCTTGCAAAGACAAAGACAAAAACAAATGTTCACTTACATATTGGTCCTAATTCTTTTAAATTATCGAATGAACAACATCCAGTTGTTCCCAGTGTGGCACATAACTGTTAAGACAAATCGACAATGCAATGAACAAATTGAACACAAAATACGATGAATGATAATTTGCCAAAATCTGTCGTTTTTCCATCGCATTACGAACATAAAAGGGAATGAGTCCTTTGTCTCTATCTCTCCTAATGGCTTCTACTAACTTATCCCTCCGTAGCCTCATCTTGACATCACTATCGATGTAACGCATTTTTACTAATCCCATCAGCCCTGCTTTTTCGACCGAAGAATGGGCCTAGAACGGGAGAAAATGGTAAGGTCACCTTTGATTATACTATTCCTTTTATAATTATGACAATCTCATCACTTAATGTACATCAAAAGTGCACATTAAAGCTTATATTTAGAGAATGTTAATTTAAAATAAAGCAATAATCCTATTCATATACTGTAGAGGGTGTGTATGACCACATTCAAGCACCATCTATAATGAATTTCATGAAATTAAGTTAAAATTGGATTTTTCAAAGTTTTCATTTTTTCAGATAAAAACATGCGATTTAAATAAAAACTTATTGATCGTGAATTATTGTAAAATGTTATAAATTGTATATTTTGGCAAAAGAGTGTGCAAAAATTGGCATTGCCGATATGGGATTATTATTTAAATTTGTTAAGATCCAAATTATCTTCATATGTGTCAATTATTAATATCAACCATTAGTATGAATAATTACTCAGTTATGTTTTTTACCTGATTTGAACAATAGGCAACTAGTCTACTATTGATTTCAGCATCTTCTAGGTCCGGATATTGTGAACTGTATTTCCGAATAGCTTCAGTCCTAGCAGCTAATAAACATACAAATGTGGCCTCACTTGCAGTTGTCTAAATTCAAGAAAAATATTATTTTATTTATAAATACGTATGCAGATGACTCGTTTGGAGGTTCATTTAATGTCCATACCTGGATTACTCCTCCACCTTTGCTGTCTGGCCTAGTGTGAAGAAAATGCTCTGGCAATCCTATCATTTTCCCTAACCAGTCCATAACTATAGATTCTAGTTCTGTGCAAGCCGGACTAGAAGCCTAAGACAATATATCGATATTTTAATCAACCTATTTCCAATTTACATATAATCTACAATATGTGAAGTATATTAATAACTAATGGATTAAAAGAACCTGATTGACTTACAAACACACATGTATAATATTTCCCGCTTGATATTTTTATCCCATTATGTAAAAGAAACCTCAAAAACCTAATCGATAATCCAATTTTTGCAGCATTTAGAAAGGTGGACACTAAGGTAATAGTTTTACACCTACAACCTTGAGCCAGAAAAAATGTGGAATCCGTTTGGTGAATCATAACCCCTTATTATGGATTAACCATAATTTGATACAGTAGATGTATAAATTGAGCTGATAATGTTCATCATTTGAAAATGAGTATTAATATTTAACCTTGCCAAGCCACTTTTTGTAGGAAACTCCGATAAAAAGATATAAATAACTATGAATAAGTGAAATATCAAAACTGGCAAATGGTGAGACAGATCAGACCTTCAAATTTAGATTAGAATCCGAACATATGGATTATTTTTCATATAATATCAATAAGCAAGTACACTTTCATCTAAAACAACAAAAAAACCACTAGACAGTCAATTTTTCTTCAATATTAAATAAAGCAACAACAAAAAAGGCGTAACTTGTGAAAATTGATAACATCTATTGGATTTCCTATTGATTTGGTTAAATTATTGTATTGTGCACTTCATAAACTATATAATAAGCGCAACAGTATATATGGGAAACTCATTTCTCCACAAAAACGGTCAATAAATAAGATGGCATCGTTTGTAGTCAATTAAATTCTTCTAATTATCAGTTAATCAAAACCTTACCCACGTAAATCCCAACGAATTAATAGCATCGGCCAACATATCTCCGAGTAATGATGGATATGAATTTAGAGCAGGAAAATATGCGTGCATATATGGGCTCTGCCAGTGAGTTACCTAAATTTTTTTAAAAACTGTCATTAAAGGGATCAAAATGTTGATAGCAAGACATAGACCGGATCATCAGTGAATTTACACACATTAAGGTGCAATGTTATACACAATTATTTAGTTATTTTTGAGTTTTATGAGACATTCTACTAAAATAACCTTAAATTGTATATAATATTCGTATATATATTATCCAACCCTGGCACCTACCCCTGGCATGATAACCCTTTCGATATCATTGAAAATTGCATCCCACGGTTCGCCATCTCTTGGTGCAGAGTCAGATATCAGGTGGCGCATATATCCACATTTGACGTCTGGAAAAACTCTCCTCTGACGAATATTTTGTAAATAATCAGCGATGTAATCCACCATTTCCTTGCCTATTGAGGTAGCAAACGAAGGTTCATTATGAAAATTAATCGAACAGAACCCCCTAACAATGACCTCATGCAATATGGCGGATAAAAAAGTGTCTTAAGTCATGACTGCTACTTTTTAGATGTCTAAAATTATGCTAGAATTTAAGTAACACAGCAATATAACTGAGAATTAGAATATCTACCTCTGCGTCGATATTCATCGGCATCCATCTTTTTATTCTAATACTGTCAGTGTTCAAACCAATGTGTATAAAATTTGGAGTCTAGTGAAAATAAAGAAATACATAAAACTGAAATTAGCATTTTAAAGATGTTGGTTTGATGGAGAATCAAATAAGTTGCCGACGAAGAGAGTTAACTTCAAATCTCGGTTGATACAATTTCTCTTACTGTGTGTGTAGGCAAATATAAACGCTTTTAGGGTCGAAGGTGAAAACCATTTAATGGAGATGTGTACCATTTTTTATTTTTTTACAAAACACGCATTAGCAATCAAACAATTATGTATTAATACACGTGTAATTAGATATCTTCCCCTTGTATAAAGAAAAAAGGAAGCATGGAATTTAAGGGATATATTTTAAGTTGCATCCTATCATTGCATGCACATATGTACATGTTTATCGATTGACATAATTTAGGTATCCAAAACTTGGACTTTTTAATGGATGACAATAGAAATAGAAATAGATGCTCTGTATATAGTAATTGCGCTAGAAGCTGTAGAGCAGTTTGTCATTGGCATACATAATTAATGATACTTTTGAAGAGAAAAATGCCAAAACTGTTAACATGGTTTATTTCTTACAAAAGCATGGTTTAGTAAGCATTTCAGGAATATAATAAGAAATATTATTTCGGTTATTTCTTAAACAAATAAACTATGCAAGATTCCAAAATTGAAATTTATAAAAACATGTACTGCACTGTTCAAATATACAGCACATATTTTGAAATGCTATACGAGCGCACAATAGCATATTTCGATTTGTCTACCCAAAAAATATATAACCTACAATGTGATAATATGACAAAGTCAAATTCGATCATCTATCATATTTCACGTTTTAATGCGATTTGATAGTTCATGATCAATAACATGTAAAAATACATTGTACAGCACATATGATGTGTTTGTAGCATTGTTCAGCCCCTGCATGGGTCATTCCCTTTTCATGGATAAATAGGTAGAATAATTCGTTGCGACTTATTAAGTAGGCGTAAATCTTAGTGGTTGAAAATAGCATTTTCACGATATCAGCTTATTATAAAAGTGAATTAGGACCCCCACCAGCCTATATATCATCAACCACTAAACTCTTGCAAACTGCCATAGTTGCATTCATTATAAAATGATGTCTAATTTGTTTGTTCGTATTAATTAACTTTTAACTTCCGTTAACAGCGGGTTATTTTATCATGTAGTGGGCAAGCCTAAATTATCAATAAAACTTAATTTCTAGACTAGTGAGTCAGGCCCAAATTAGAGTGTAATTCATCTTTTCAATTTTATAAAATCACCGTTAGGACTGATGAGTAAAATCTTGGGAGTTAAAAACAATTTAAAGCATAACTTATTTATTCCTTATACACGTACGTATTATAAAATAATCTCTAATAATATTCTATGTATTATTACGACATATTATTACGAATAAAAATTGCTGCACGCAAGTGAATATAAATATTAAAGAACTACCTAAAGGTCTTACAACTTTCCTGTCAAACCTTATTGACACGATAACGATGCATTTTTTACAAAATTATCATTTGACTCGTACAGTACTAGATATAAAATACAGTTAATGAGCTAACTGAGAATTAAAGAAAACACTATATTGTAAGTATAAATCTATCTTTGAGTGGTGTTTCAAATTCCAACCTTAGTTGTTATTTTTAACAAATGAACACGAACTTGCACTTATCATTTGACATATAATCAGCACTGATCAAACAAGAAAGTATCCCTAACGTTTAAAAACACCTACATATTGGAGAATAAACAATCCCAGTCACTTCAAAATATTTGCTTAAATACCTGTAATTATTTCACACAGTCCTTACCCTCCCAAATTTACGAATTTTAAAAAAAATATATATTACGTCGAGGCTTTATTTTATATATATTTTAGAAAATTTTAACGTGTGGAATAGATAATTTCATTGGAGTAACATGTTTAAAAAATGCAACCACTTTCAACTATCCAAAATTTCAATTTCTGTCTCAAATAAATTATAATTTCAGAAATTAAATACCAAAAAAGAACAATAACACAAAGTTACTCTGTAACTTATTCCTGTAAATATTTCCTGTACATTACAAATTTCCACTACAATACAAGTTTAAGATCACAAAGTCGCATATGCAGGATTTTGAATCAACTTATAAACTGTATATGAAATAAAGAAATATAATAGCAAATATATACAACTTACCCCACTCAGCAATATTTCCAAACTTAGTGTGTGAAACTCACTACATGGGCAATTTATTCGTTCTATGAATTTTGAAATTATGACGTGCACCGAATTTCGATACCATTAAGTGCATTCGGATATTTTTCTTAAAATATTCCTTACCTCCCTTTGCTTCAGTTGTTGATTTCACTTAAAAGTCACTAGAAATTCGTACTTCCTGAGCAACGCAAGTACCGTGCACTGAAATTGAGCATCAACTTTTCGGCTTTGACACCTTGCAAGTGCTACAAAGCCAGAAACCCAACAGCTGCTATAGCCTCCGTTCGAACAAGAGCAAAGTTTTCAAGTTCGGAAGCCAGTCCACTGGTTGCAGTCCCGCAATTCTCCAATAGGAGAATGGCTCTGGCAACAAGTCCGCTCCAGCTATTAAAATGGCCATCAATTCTCATTTCAACGCTATTGAACGATTGCTCAATTTCTCCTGCAGAGGGCGTGAAGAAGAAAAAAAATCATTGCACGCATCGGCCCTTTGAAAGTCCATTGTTAATAGTTGTACTTCCTGCATACCATTTTAAAAACTAATTTATAATCATAGTGTTGCAGTAGATTATTTTAGCTGAACGATATAATGTACAGTAGAAATTTAAACAAGTGTTGGTTCTGGCGAACAAAAAGCAACGTCAGACTGTCTTTAGTATCGGTAGCAACAGACTAGCAATATCACAATAAACCAAAAAGACAAAAATGTCACCCTAGTTATTAAAATGTCCATCAATTCTTATAACATCGATACTTAACGACAGCTTTACTTTGCCAGTAGAGGATGGGCACACAAAAAAGCATCGCGTGCATCGAACGGTGGACAGCCTGCTGTTTTAATACGTTCATCGTTAATAGCTAAATAAATGACTGATGGGCGATATTACCAGGATGCACCGTTTACTTATTAGGGCAAGCGTCGTGTTCAACATCAAAATGCCAGCTTAACATGGGTTGATTCCTGTGTCAACAAAGCTTTCTTAGCTAACTAGGGTGTTAAACCCAAAACACACTCAATGTTTTCTTTAAAAATGTTCTTAATTTCATAAGTTGCATTTATCCACTACAATTGTACAGTTCCGATAATCCACTTCGCCGACGGCCTATTTCGTCGCCATTATCTCATCTCGTCGACAAACCACCCCAAACGTTATAGGTCCTTGAACTTAAAACCTTGATCTTAGGCTAGATTAAACAATTATCATAAAAGTATCATCTAATTCAAATCAAATTACGATTTTGTGAAAATCGACGAAATTGGATGTCGGCAAAGTGGACCTAAACCTCTACAATACCTGTTAACCGCTCAATAAATTCAAAGTTAATTTTGTTAACACTTGCAGGTTTTACATGTTATAAAAAATTTGGATATGGTGAGAAAATTTCTGAGCACGAAATCAACTTGGACTTGATTTTATTTTGACCTTCGAATTTTAAGAAAT